>VXBQ01013127.1:0-27351 GCA_013400175.1 Phainopepla nitens | reverse complement strand
TCATCCCCATCAACCCCATCCCCATCATCCCCATCAACCCCATCCCCATCATCCCCATCATCCCCATCCCCATCATCCCCATCGCGGCACGGCTCCTGCCCCGGCTGTGCACCCCGGAGCCTCTACGCTGCTCTGAAGGACCCGGAGTGGCCCTAGGGGCTGGAACCCACAGTGGGTAAATAAGGCCTAAATACATTAGTTAATCAAGCACGGTGTTTGCTGACACAGGCAGATGCTGAGGGAGCGCTACCATTGCCACGACTGAGAGCTCGTAAGCATTCGCTTTAAAACAGCCTGGAACAGTACAGCTGTATGCTGGGTGTCTCAGAAAGCCTGCCTTAATGGCTATTTATTAAGAAAATGTTTTCTGAATATAGATCTATCCTTGCAAAGCAGCAGAATAAAAATAAAAACCATGTGTCTCACAACACGCAGTAGCTTTTGCAACTTCTATCTGCTACAGAACTTAAACTGCAAGCAGGGCTCACTGAAACCAAAAGCAGGGCTTGAGCAGTCAGTCCTAAGAGCAGGAACTGCATTAAGTGAGTGCTCTCCCTGTTGTGGGCTGTTTGCAGTGCCAGGACACATCCTCAGTGGCAGCACTGTCCCAGTGCAGTGCCCCAGGGCTCAGAGACGGGCAGGCAGCCCCGGCCAGCGCAGGGGGCAGAGCTCTGCGAGCACGGAGTGCCACGGGGTGCCTGTGCTGGGAGTGCCCCTCTGCCCAGCTGGACAAACCCCCCAAAGAACAGCAGACACTGCTCAAGTGAAAAAAGCCCAACATCATTTTTATAAAACATATCAAATGGTTCTGTACTCAGGTTAAGTGCTTGGCAAGAAGGTATGAGGTTACTAGAAACTGTTCACAGTATTGCCTGTTTAGTTCTCTGGCCACCAGAAAATCCAAATTTTTTATCAAAACTAGATCCAAAATCCCTGGAACACCAATATACATTCACAGTTTTCATGGACAGGAAAGGAGAGCTTTAAGAAGAATAGTTTCAACAAGTTTAGAATTTCTACCCACACATCAAAGATACTCTCTGACAATGCTGGAGATTTACCAGTGAGAACATGACTTAAAACATTCAAAGAGTATCACTAATGAGAGGTTTTTCTTAATACACTTTTGAGTAATAGTTAAAACGTTAGCTGGTAAAGCTGTTTCAATTTCCACTCAAAGCCAGGGAGACAGGTACCCCCTAAGGGCACATACAAGAGCATTGCTGGGAGTGGCAGCTCTGGCGTGCCAGGCCTGCTGTGCCCCCAGGTCACCACCCTCCCATCCAGGTGGGGCACTTTGTGGCTGAGGCAGGAGGCAGCAAGTTCCCCGCGTGTTCCTGTCTTACACCACCAGGAAGTCACAGACATTTACACAAACTGGCATTACTGGGGTTACAAAACTTACCATTTGGGGTCCAACATTGACATTGATTGGTCCCAAGGTTTTTGGCAAAATCTTAGTCGGAGAGTTGGTGCTGGAAACTGGCAATGCAATTACCGAAATATTACCTAAAAAGAGTAATAAAAGGACAGATTTAAATTACTTCCTTAGTAACCTGTGAAAAACTCTCTGGCAAATACTCACACCACTCTCACGCTTTGGAATCAGGTTGGCTTTGTTGTCTCATTCGCTGTGAACACACCCTCACATAACCTCCAGACCTCTCAGCAGATGTCACAAGGACACCTCACAAAACTACACCTTCACTATTTTACTTTTAAAATTACATGTATTTTATTTCCAGAAACAATTTATTCTCGCTTAAGACAAAGAGCACACAGTCTGACAATCCTCAGCATTAGAAGTGAAAATTAATGAGAATACTCCTAAAAGAAGTCAACATACAAATCCTACTTACAACCATAATCATGTGTACAAAATATGCATCCATAAACCTTCAAAGCCTTAACCATTCCTCATCTGGCTGTCCCAGAGCGTTCTGCAGTCCTCGCTGATGTAAGCCAACCACAGCCTGCCACTGTACACACGGATGCCTTTGCAGTTCACCTAAAGTCACAGAGCGGGCAGCTGGGTGTCATAATAAAGTCTCCCATGCCATCTCCAGTGCAGCATGTTCTCACCCCAAGATGTTTATCATCCTCGTGATCCCAAACTGCTTATGGATCTAATCTTCTCCAGAGAAGGGCAGCTCAGTGCTGACAGCCCCAAAACACTGCTGCTGCTCCTCCTCCATCCCAAACTGCATCTTGTATCTTGATTATTTGGAATGAATGTTTAAATCAAAACTGCTGCACCGCTACCCCTTGAGCATTCAAATTGTTGTGCACAAGCCTCTTAAAGCCCTGAGCGCATTGGTTTATCCACAGAGACTGTGGTGGCAGCAGCTCCCTTCTCTGACAGCTTTGAAGCAGGAGAGCTGGGAACTGATCAGTCAAACAGCAGCCCCCGTTCCCACACAGCCGGATCCAGTGTGGGGAGGGATGGGGTCTGAGGCACAACCAAACATAAGAAGAGCTGCCACTGCCTGCTAATCCAGAGTCAGCTGTGTCTAGCTGGGGTCATGAGGACAAGGACTGGTTCCTGGACAGTTCCCTGGCACTGCAGACAGCAGCTGAAGGCATCTGAGGTGACAGGTCCACTCAGAGCAGCACAGGCACCAGCCCACAGGAGCCAGCCAACACTCAGCTTAGCCCACACGGCCCAAGCTGACTCAGTGGTGTTACACATTCCTGTTCCCGTCTTTTCTCACTTCATCTATTCACCTCCACTGCCCAATTTTCTTTTCTCACTTGGTCCTGAATCATGGTTTCTTTTTTTACATTTTATTTTAGTATACGTATGTTTTCCATGAGGTTACTGAAAAATGATAAATTCAACAAAGCAACTTCTCTGCAACAGGAAGCAAAAGCAACACAACTGAGAGGAAAAAGGACCTCATCTTCTGTAGTTACAGCACAAAAGTAGAAAATATGCAGATTTATGCGAAGTCTCACCTTCATAAAAAATATTCAACAGATATATGAGAAATTCAAACAAATTGAGATTAGGATGTTCTAACATTCTGTGTAGATTCTTTTGGCATCTGGAACTACTGTTCAATATTAATTTTCTAAAAGACAAATCTGTATCTGAAAACATTTTCATAAGTAGTTTGCATCTCTTCTCAATAAAATGAATCATTATTCACTCATGTAACTCACCTAGAAAAACAAATGTAAACCTCCCACACTTGCAAACCCACCCCCCAGTAATCTTTGCTCTGTTATGAAACATCTTTTCTGAGGTAGTGCCAGAGACCACAAGGCAGTAATTCATGATTTACATACATTGTGTTCCCATGCTGAACTCAAAATAGTTCTCTCACTTGCCAGTTTTACTTTTGCTAGAGGATTTTGCCCAGGATTTCCCAAGCTGTGCCAGCATATTCCATCAAAACCTGGTCTCTCCCCTCATTCCAGGCTGTTGCCATCAATGATGTGTCACTTCCCAGTACTGCTGTAGGAATTTTCCTCTTTTCTGCTGCAACTGAAACTTTTGACCCCCTCATCTCCAAGATCAGCTCTCATACTGTTTCTCCTTGTCCCTTTTCTTACCAGGGGAAAGAAATAAATTGCTTTCTCTGCTGCCAACAGTGTAAGGTCACGTGGCCAAGTGCAGTAAAATTGTGAAATGTTGGTTTTGGCTCCCATCTCTTTTACCACAGGGCTACACCACAGAGTTGTCTCCAGCTGCACTTCCCAGTCTGCAAGAGGCCCTGGGCTGTCATGTTTGTCTGTGCCAGAGTGGCCATGTGGGGCTCACAGCCCTGGACGAGCACAGCAGCACAGCCAGTGGCACAGCCAGCCACCACAGCCAGCACTGGGCACAGCCTGTTTGTTTCTCAGCAGGTGCCAGCAGACTGGGATCCACGGGACCCAGCTGCACCTGTGACTGCTCTGAACATCTGTATGGGTGTACCTCCCTCACACACACATGCAGACCCATGGCCAAAGCCACACAAACCCACCAGATTTGCCGGGCAGCCCTGGAAAAACCACAAATAAACCACGAATTAGCAGCTACTGCTGCACTGTGCCTTTATCTACAAGGCTCCCTGGATAAAGGAACATGGGCACCATTGGGGTAACTTCAGTAAATACAAGGGTCATTCAAATGACTTGACCTTGATTTAAAAAAGACATTTGCTTACATGGTGCGTGTTTAAATGTCTTTTCGGCCAGAGTTACTGTTAATAAAAAGATTTTCATCTTTTAATCCCGACACAAATCCCTCATTTGGCAGCAGTACTGTCAAAACAACCTTAAGAGTTGACCAAGCTTTCAAAGAAATGTTTCCCCGCTCTTGTTCTTACTTTTAATTTTCTTCACTGGCAAATACAAGTGTGTGAAAGTGTAGATTTTTAAATACAGATAGGATGAAAAAGAACCAGTTTGTTTTTATAAGTGCAGTATTTCTTATCCATAGTGGCCAAAAAGAAAGAAAGAACAACCAAATTTTTCAAAGTTAGAGGCTGCTCTTTGTGTTTGTCAGCAGTTGAAAAAATAGTAAATAGAAAGTTTTATCAATAACAAATAAAATATTCCTCCCTACCATTTTTCTTTTTTTTTTTCCCAAATAGCATCATGGTCCAGATACTCATATAACCTCAACTGCTTCAAATATTATTATTATATCATTATATTTTTATATTTAGGAGGAAGTAGATGTGACAAAACATTGAACAGATTTCTGTATCCAACCAAAAGCAGAAATATAATCAAAGTAACTATATATATTATCACAAAACAACTGCAAAGGCTTTAAAGATGACCAAATTCTAAATAAATGCCAAGTCTTAATAACACCCATCATCTGGGGACAAAAAGATTACACTGATTTATGTCCCAGGGCACAAAAGCAGTGAGTACAGTGATAAGCTGAACACAAAGAGACCCATCAGCCTTGAGTCACGGTAATCTCACTGCATGGATGAAAAAGGTCAGCACAGATGGATCAAACTGGAATGATTTGTATAATAATACTCAATTCTTATATAATGTTTCTCAGCAGTACTTTCAAGGCACAAAGGAGGTCAGCGTCATTATTCCCATTTACCTATGGAAAACCAAGCACATGGGAAAGAAACCCCCTTAGAACTCTCATAGGGAGGCTTTAACTGCAATACACAGAAAGCCATCACAAACTGAGCCTCCCTGGCACTGAAGCAAATTCAGAATAAGAATCTGCCAGTGGATATATGTATGTTTCTCTCAGAACAAAAGCATTTTGCTTCTACATAAATTATTTTTCCATCCTTTAGTCACCACTATTGCTGCTTCTCAGGGAGAGAAACCAGTGTTGCTATAATTCCGTATTTTAAAAAACCATCATTGCTATATAACTATTATTCTTCCTGGCATTTGTGCAATAATTTTACTGGCGTACAAAAAGAAAAATTCAATTTAAATGATCTTCATCTTCAAGTAGTCACAGACAAAGTTATTCATGTTTCTGTACATCTATGCTCACATGCACACACTAAGCAGCTCACCAAACAGTTTAAATCATTATGTGCCACCCTAAATAGCTTAATTTCACATAAACAACATACACTCCTATACAAATGTGAAGCTAAAGAGATTTTAGTGATTTTTTTTCCTATATAACTAAATATGTTAGGTCTGCAGCTTAGTTGCAAAGATAATCAGAAACAATGTCAACTGGAGAATCTATAGAATCTGTCACAGCCAGTTTGAAGGAGACCATGGCTGATGGGGAGCACAGCCCAACCAGCTGGGGTTACACACAAAGCATACAGCCACAAAAAAAAGCCATTGAATTTTCAAACAAAACACCAGGGAAGTGCTGGTAATTTGGATTTCATATTCAGAGCTCTAAACAAATGTCCACTTTTTAAAAATGTCTCTATGAACAGCCATTTTTTAAGAATACAGCCTATGGCTTGACTATGATGGCAAAAACCCCAGCTCGGAGCAGTTAGATATCAGCAGCTCATTAGAATATTTTGCAATAACATATGTGATGTGTCCTCAGGGTCCTCTATTACACTAAGACATTTACTCATCTCAAAGATCAGTGTTATAAAAGCATATAGAAAAATGGAATTATTATTGTGCTATTAGTACACAAGTATTGTCTTGGTACATTTCTTCATTTGCACACTGCACCAAATTACTGGGCCACAAATCTAACTTTAAAAATTCCACAGAGATGAAATCAAAGAGATTTGTAGAAAAGAAAAAATAAAATGGGGCAGACAGTTTTTCAATGTACTTCAGGCTTACACTGAGCAGTACAATTTCAGTCTTTTACTGTTCAATTTGACACAAATCTACAGGAGTTAATAGCTGTATGAATCTGAAAGTACCAGGCCCAGGCCTATGGATAACTGCGTCTCATGTCTTGGTCATTTTAGCAGATCCCTTTCAGCATACAATGAAGTATTTCTATTACAGCAGCCCTGTGCACTAAGTTTTTAAAACCAGCCCTATCAGGACTTAGTAAAAGATAGGTACTGTGTAATAGAAAGATGCATTGAAATGAAGTTCACTGTGAAGTTGTATTAGAAGTGAATATTCCCACCCAAAGCAAGCTCTCTACAACTATGATGATTAATGGCTCCTCCCTCATGGAGCCTGTTGCAAGATTGGTGCTCTGAGGCTGGACTCCCTTCTCCTTCCACAGCAATAAACAGAGAACAACATGTAAACTCACAGGAACTGGGAATACAGTAACAAAGAAGTATTAACTAAGGACAGCAGGATTCCTCAAAAGCATTGTGTGAGCCTGTATCACACACTTTCAGATAAGGCTGCTGTACCTAGGACCCCAGCAGCAGCAGCAGCGCCCGGTCCCACCTGGCCCACGGCAGGCTGTCCTCGCCCCGGGCAGTGCCCTGCCTCAGGCCGGTGCCCCGGGACGTGCCCAGGCTGTTCCAGCCGGCCCCAGGCCCCTCTGCTGCGTGCCCGCGGCAAACCGGGGGCTAATCGCGCCTCACTGACACCAACACGAGCTTTCAAGTGATACCGCACTGCAAATCCTGATTTTATCACAGGGTTTCACACCCAGGCAACTCCAACAGATCAGGGAGCCTTGGGACTCTCCAAGCTGGCCCGGAGCCCCGAGAGCTGCACGCATCCCTGTGCACAGGGGGCAGGGGGTGGTTTGTGGGGCAGGGGGTAACACAGACACGCCCTCTGCTTGGAATCACTGGGAAAACTGATCTTCCATTGTTGTCATAGATGTGAACCGGCTTACAAAACTTCAAGCATGTAACCTAGTGACTGGGAGTTGTCTCCCAGACAGATGGACTTTTAAATCCTCACGGTTACACCTGCAACTTTTTTTACACCTGCAACTTTAGATCATGAAGTCTGCAGGAGGCCTGGCTGAATTCATCTCAGCTTGCAACAATTACCCCTAACCAAAGCTGCCACTACCCACCTCATTCACAAACCTCATTTCACCTGCTTAACGACTAACTTGAACTATTCTATTGAATCATTTCAACAGAATGGGCCAACTCCACAAAGACCATTTTGCCACTTAAACCAGGATTTTGCCTGAATGATGGATGCAGTTCCTTAGTTCTTGTCAATCAACCTTACTGGACATCAAAGTTCTGCTGACACCCAGGGCAGCGCACATCAGTCTTGTTAGCACGGATCCTCCCAGGACTGTCTCCCAACAGGCACAATCCTGAAAATCAGGAGAATACCTGACACATACATACCTATCTACCTCAAGGCTACAAACAGCCATGTATGTTCTCTAAAACTTGAGAGGAAGAATCTCTTTTCTGTTCAGCAACTCAAGAATATTCATTTACTAAATAATGAGAATCAGAGCTATTTTTTCTGTCTGGGAAAATTAAAATTCAGGTCTCCTACAGGAATAATTTCAATCACTAGTAATTTCAGGTAAGGAAATGAAGCCCGGCCAGCCCAGCCCAGCCTGTCACAGCTGAACAATTTTGACTGCAATAATATGAATCTATTATGTCAAAGACCAAGTGAAAAGGACTTTCAGAAAGGAGATATCCTGATTGTGCTGCATGGGCTACTAAAATGTTTTACCCAGTGGTGGTCCTCGCACAAGCAGTCCCTGGTATTAGGTGAGCACCACGACCATCAGTCAAAAGCCATCTGCATGTGGCACTCCCTCCTAGATCCAAGGAGTGCTCATTTCAAGCAGAACAAAGGAGCTCCGAAGGGAGGAGCTTTCAGCCAAAAGAGCCTGTTAACGATGAGATAAAGGCAACACACCTAGGGAAGAGAATTGGGTGTTGAAATAGAACTGTTCACTAAACAAAGTGAACAACATTTGAGCTAATGCTCCGCTGAGCGCTATGGAATTTCTTCTAGACACATGTAGGAAAAAAAATCCAGTTCCCTTCAGAATTAGGCAGCAAGTCTTTTTACGAGGATTACAAATTTGGTTGTATAGGCTTTGATTCTGCAATCATCACATTTAAAACATCAAATTCCTTAGTCAATTTGCATTGCATTTAGATAGACTGGGTATTAGAAATGTTTTTTACCCTAGACATCATCTACACAAGGAACAAAAACATAAATGCTAGAAGTATTCTAAAAAGCTTGAATGAAAAAAAGCTGCAGCAGGAAGACGACAATATTCACTAACAAACACAGCAAACAAGCTATAATGAGAAAACTGAACCCCCAAATAAACCAAACAACCTGTCAACCTAGTTAGAAACATTAATTCAGATTTAAAAATCAGCAAAAGTGACACAGCAGTACTCTAAGACCTACAGATCAGATTGCAATACCTAAGCAGCCTGTGAGCATTAACTCCTCCTGCAGCAAAATACACCAGGAAAACACCCAGAGGCTGTGCACGGAGACTAAAGGTAAAGGACACTAAAGGTAACGGTGGGAAAGACAAATGGAGCCTGAGCAAACGAACTGCAACGGCAGCAACAGAGAAACTCCCCCAGACGGGTCAGGGTTAAAACCAGAGGAGAAGGGAGATTTTGAAAACTGAGCCCGTGAATGGAAGAACAGCAGAGAAATCCATTTTGAAGTGCAAGGCTCACATGATCAGCTCATTTATTAGGCATTTTTGGCGAGACAGTTCCTCCAACACAACGATTATCTCGTGGTGGTGAAGCTGTGGAAGGAGACTGCAGTATCTGTGTGAGCACAGAAACAGCAACAGCTGACTTGGTGTCTCAAGACATCCTCGTGCAATCTGAAACAGCAACCCCAAAGAGCCAGGCCACTGTCACCAGGCAAAGGGACAGGGCAGTGGCTCACCTAGAGCAGAACAGCATTTTTCAAAATTAGACACAGCAAACCTAGAATTTCACAGCAGATTTCATAGAAAAATAAAAGATCAGGGTTCATTAATAAAAAGGAAGACATTTTTCAGGAAATTTTCTCTGTGCTCAAGGTTCAGCACGGAATCTGAAGTGTTCCATTAATGCAATACTGTTTGTGCTAGAGGCAAATAACAAACACACACCGCAACCATCTTTTCGGAAAGGAAAGAAAAATGCAACTTTTTTTTTAAGCAAAAATTTCTAGCCCTTGAAATCTGATGCTTTCAAGAAGGTCTTCATTAAAACAAATGGCCTCTCTCCTTTGTTCTTGAACATATCATAAAACCATCATGCTTCGGTATAATGAAGGCACATTATAAATAGGCCCAGATATGTAGCAATAAATTGCCTTTATTTTTACTACAGTAAATGATTCAATTTAAATAATATATATTAAAAGAAACCAAACCAAACTGCCTTCACTAGGAAGCTCACAAAGCCCTGTTAAGAGATAGTGGATCTGAATGCCTGTCTTGAGATTTCCCCCTCTCCTTAATTTCCAGAGTTCAACAGTGGACATGCCAAAAGAAGTAAGTAAAGGATACTTTAGACTGAAAGTTAGAGACAGCTTAGATACTGGCTGTATCTGTACAAGTTTCCCCAGCTTTTATGCAATATTTGACATTGTAAGAGGAGTAATCCATTGTGAACAAGATATTTTATTTCAGTAGAGATGGCAGCAATTTCTAATTATACCTCAAGGTTAAAAAAAAAAAAATCATTTCAAGGTTAAAAAAAAATCATTAGACCATAACATTTTATAAAATATACAAAAATGGAGGTAATAATGCATCCACCATCCCAGAAGCAAAATCTGATAAAGAGTGGGATATGGGTCACTGGGATCGTCCTAACATTAATGACCCATACTTTATAAAGTTATTCAGTTATTTTCTGGATAAATCAATTGCTTGTTTCAGAAATTATTTGAAAATGTTGCACTTAGTCTTCTTCCCTAGCACCACAACACAACAGTCACAGAACTATGAAGCACAAAGGGCAATTATCTCACCAATGTACAATAAATAATTCTCAAAGGCTTCCACCAGTCTGTTATGTTCTGCAAAGTTTAGAAAACTAGGGAGATACTGTAGCAGCAACCATTATCTGTTTAGACTGTCTCATTTTTACAGTCTCTTAGGTTTGATGGCACGAGCCAAAAATCAACATTCTGCTACTACATGCATTGATTTATTGCAGTGGATAACAGCAAAACAGTATTTACTTAGAAAGTTTGATTGAAATATTTCCTGAACTGCAATTCCTTGAGTTTTCTAATATAGATAGGGGGTTTATTGTACTGGAATTACATAACTGTTATGACTGATCATAAATTGTTTTTTGAGTCAAAAGTTAGGGTTACAATAAAACAAGATAGGACAAAATATAATTATTGTTGTAAATTGTGCAGATCATTTAGAAGTATGACATCATGCTTAGCCTTCTCTGTCATTTTGACTACAACAGAATCAGGGAACTTTAAGGTGGGGTAGAAACCAGGAAACTCAGCATATTATTCACCATCAAGGAATGAAAAACGAGCTTATTTTATCCTCTCATTATTTTTACTACACCTTCTTTTCCCCTCTGAAATTCTGAAGATGTTCCCATCTTTGCTATTGACACTTACGTGTGGCAATTAAACAACTGCCAGCAGGGATGTATGAAATATACCTAGAACGTTTAAATTCTGAGTATCCCAAATGTGAATCAATCATATGCAGTGAAGTAAGTCTTAATGTACGTATCAAATAGAATTCTCTTACCTTTTGTTGGACTCTGGTTCTGATCTATAAATCCTTTCAAGTCTCCATTTGTGGAAGTCACACCAACCTGAACAAAACATTTTTGAAGCCTTAAAATATGATAAACCTTTCTATGTTTTCTAATATGCAACTAACAATATTATGAAAGCAACTTTCTGCATTACAAAACATCATAATCCTATGTACAGTAGGGTCTAACAAGAGCATGAGACTCCAGGCAAGGTATCCAGGACATTTATTGTGTATATACGAAGACAAACTCTACTTTTAACTAAGTTGTTGCCTAAAAACACCCTGAATATTCTGACTATGTATTACATATGACCCAAACAGCCCATTCTAGCTATCATGGTGTAAGGCACTGCCCCCTCCAAGTCCAAGGGAGCAGCTGCCACCAATAACACAGCAGAAATCTGCCCATGTCCAGTTGCCTCAGTACTGAGCTACACAGTCTGCAGATCTGAGATGCGACTATTGATACACTCTAAATAGATTCCCTAGTCTTCAGAGATACACTGATTTACTGAGGGTAAGCTACTGGAGACATGGAAAAACTTAAATCTTGTACAGATTAGTGCAACTCAGACTTTGGCATGCACACAATGCATAGGAAGGTGTAGTTTGTACCAAAAAATACAAGATCACAGCTCCTGGATGAGGAAGGGAAGAGAAGGGAAGTCCCTCATATCCCAGCCCCTTTTTAAAATATTATAAAATTTGAGTGCTTCTATAAATCATTGGGACAAAGGGTTCTACTATCCAAGTTAAAAGAAGGCAATCATATGATGAAGGATCAAACATTTTGCTTTATTTCACAAATATATGTAGCAATCAATCATGGAACTTATGCTAGGGCCACTTGGATCTTAATATACTCAAGCTGGAGCATAATTTAATTTTAGGTAAATTAAACAGTAGCAACTTAAATAAACTACACAAGACAAAAGATCTACCATAAGCATTCAGTCTCTCAATTCTGATTAGAGACATTGTATTCAGCAAATAATTTCTGTAGGGGAAAACCTGCACACAGCATTGTGACAGACTCTTGAAAATACTTCTACTAAGATTCTTCCCCCATCAGGAGACACGTAAGAAGATCAGCTGTTTGTGCACTGCTCTGACTGCAAAACAGTGCCCAAACAGCTCAGTTATGTGCCTCTATAAAGATGCCCTTCGAGATGCTCAGTGCATCTCAGACACTCAGGATCGGACCGGCTCCTTCCTGCCCTTCCTGCCCCCCCGGCTAGAGCCTCCTACACTCTCAGGCGCTGCGGTGTCCCCGGGGCTGTGCCAAAGAGGGCTGTCCCACCTTCCCTCTCCTTCCCCCGCTGTCTCCCAGCAGGTGGCGGCGGTGCAGCAGCGAGGCGGCGGGGCTGGGGACGGCCGAGCAGGGGAAGGAAGGAACACACACACACAAACACCTCAGATTACGGGCCTCGGCTCATTCCGAGAGAAGGGACTACAAGGAACATCTTCAAAGACAGCACTGAAATCGGTTCACAATTGAACGTTCAGCTCTAGATCTACAACTGTAAATTTCCCTATTAATTCACATCAGTGTTCTAATCAAACACTGAATATGATGTACATATACGGTGTCAGAATGAAAATTCTAACTTTTACATTTAATTCTCTGAAAGATTTAGAAGGAAATGCAACAAGTACTTGAGAGGGTTATTTTGTGTGCACGTTGTACTTCAGTGATCCAAATGACACAAAATTACAGAACTTCTGTTTGCACAGAAATACGATGTTTTCATTACAATGGTCCTAGCAGCACACTTATAAAGAGCAGCACTTTTCTCAATTTTATAATCGTTATATTCAAGTTTAGAAGAGCTTGAAAACAAATTCCATGAGAACTGAAGTGAGAAATGTGGCAGATCTAAAAGAATTTGTTTCCCTTGCAGAATGATCCTAACTAAGCCCTCAGAAGCAGCAATGTGTGATGCAACATTACAAAACTGCACAGCAAGACCTTTATAGGATTCCATCTCAGTGTTCACGAGGTCCTAGGCCACGTCGTTATCTGACACAGACCACACATGGCTTTTGGGAATCTTGTACTGTAACAACTCCTAAGCTGAAACCAGCAAACAATCCAGTGCTTAACTGGTATCATTTGTTACTTTCTGTACTGCTCGTTTGGTATTTCTACTTTATAACACCGGCCCAGGGTGTCTGGATTACTGGGCATGGCAGGAGCTGGACTCCTGCTTCTGCTCATCTGCAGCACAAGGAACCCAGCCACCATGGAGGATGAAGAAAGGACTTGGCATGCCTTTGCATACTACTAAATATCTTTGAGGTTTGTTTGCCTTTCCTGTTAGGTGACTACGTTTCCAAATAGGGTGAGGGGAAAGAAAAAAAGAGTCACAGCCAGAGTCCTGGATGGAGCCAACTGCCAGGAGCAGCTCTTGTAGCTTGCCTTGTAGCCCAGCCTCCTCTCCTGCTGGGCTGGGCAAGTCTGGGTGACCAACCCCAGCAGTTAAAACTTTCTTCCATGCTGACATGTGAAAGGAGAATACCACAGCCATTTAACTGACCTTATCTATGGCAAGACAGCTACCCTCTGAGAAGCACTGACAAATAACTTCACAATCAAAACCTGCCTTATTCAAAAAACCTGCTAAAGTTACATTATTCATTTGTTTGAGCACTGAAACTAAAAATTTGTTTGAGTAAACTAAACTAAAAATAAATCTACCTCGAGTATTTGCTCTTTTTTTCTTTCTCTGTTTGTTAATACTGTTTTGGTGTCTTTTTACCTGAAGGACCTATGGGAAAGGAGATACAAAACAGGCAAGAAAAAACACATTTTCTCATGTAAGTAAAGAATGAAATAACTCAGTTGGACAGCGTGATTTGAATTACAGCTGGGTACAATGTATATGGTAAGCACATAAACACCTCTTTTCCAAGAGAATCTGTAACTTTTATTCAACATTTTATTATTCATAGCTTCTTTGGTTGGATTAGTTTTCTAAGGAAGGTCAAATTATCCACAAACAATATTCCACAAGCAGTTACCAGAAAGGGTCCTGCATCTAAAGAAAATGAGCAGTGAGCCCAGCCTGGATAATTTTCCCACCACACACTCAGAGTTAGGAAGGAAAAACGGCGATAGGGAGGGTTATTCATCTTGCATGCACATTCAGTCTAGAGGAACATTCTGGCACGTGCTTGAAGCCCAAGCTGCCTTGGACAGAAGGTTGCCCAACACAGCTCCTTGCACGCTGAAAAGCCGTTCCAGCCGTGGCTCGCTGCACGGGGCTGTGATGCAGCAGGAGCACAGACATGCCCAGCTGAGGGGCAGTGACTGCAGAATGTAGAGCTGGCAGCTTCCTGCTGGGCACATTTGACAGAATATATGTGCTCTTCAAGAGTTTCCTGGAAGATGCCCAAACTCCAGTACTTGAAAATTTCCTTTCCTTGATGCTTCAACATAGAGGAAAATGATGAAAGTACTCTCACAAAGAAGCTCTCTCCCTCAACTCACTCTGCAGATCACAATACCGTTTCTGACACTGTAACAAATACTAACCTTACATTTGAAACAGGTTTCCAGCTGCAGAAAACCCCCAGGCATATAGAGAATCTAAACCCTGCAACTCTGCAAACGCAAAAGCATTATGGCCTTCTAACAGCATCAGGAAACACCAGGGCTGACACTATTGCCCTCAGTGTGAAATTCTGAGTAACTAAAGTTGGGAAAACCCTAAGAAGTGCTACCAATAAGGACACAAAGCATATGACCACCATATGAACAGGTAAACATGAAAACTGAGTCCTTCATTTATCTGCACCACAGTAGCTGATTTTTTAAAAAAATGAACCCATAAATATTAGGTATCTGACTAGGTTTGCATGAGTTCAATATGCAAAATTTCAAAGCGTGCACACCAATAAAATATTTCTGCTCTAAAGTAACCGTAGCATTGTGCTGAAGTAAACAACAAAATTTTATTTCTATATTCAGCATAAGAGTAGGTTACCCAGACTGAATGTCATGTCTGTCCTTGGAGATTTTCAAAACCCCAAAGCCCTGACAGAGCCCTGAACAAAGCACCAAGCAACTGGGTTTCAGTGTCAAAGAGCTTTACACAAAACACCAGAGTAGATGGCCTCCTGAAATCCCTTCCAACCCATGCCACTCTATGACTATTACACAACACTCCATGGATTTTACTGGGATTGGTATTTATCCTTTAACTGCATCGATCAAAAGGTCAAAGCCACAAATGACCTGGATTTGTGCAGCTGTCCCATGTACACCAGTAGAATTACTTATTTGTACTAGAGTTGAATATGACCTGTGAAATAATAAGCAAAGGGTTTTGAATATACAGATCAGTTTACTTTATGTCTTGGTAAGCTTGAATCAAAAAGTGAGATATAAAGCACTGCAAAGCCTGGAACTATACACCAAATGAAGCTATTAATAAAGCCAACAGGAATTTCCAGCACTTGAGAATCAATTTAACCAAACTATGTCATTGGCACCAATCTAACCCAATATGCACAAAAGCTTTTGCAGTTACTGAACAGAGCACACCCCTAGGTTACCTGCACTTTCATTGTGGGGCACTTCTTTGGTGGTGTTGGTTCCTAAACCCACTCCGATTTAACTAGAATGCAGGATGCCCTGTCAAAGGCAGTCAACAGGCAAATTGCCCAGGACCTAAAGTCCTACTCAATTCACTGATCACCAGGATTAATCAGAACTGTTCTCTATACAGGCTGTGTACCTCAGGAAGCACAGCTAATTAGGCAGAAAATTAAGGTCAGGATGTTAAGACATTTCATAAGCTTCCTCTGAACTCAGGATAGAGGAGTCAAATATAGAGCCTTGAGACACCACTACAGGCTGGCTAATGAGCAAGGAAAGAAACAAGGCCTTCAGTCTTCCAGAAACCAAGAGTGTACCAACAGTAGCAAAATAATATGCAGTCGTTCTATTCTTTCTTGAGATCTGAGACTCTGATTCAGTAGAAGGATTTTACAGAGGTGCAAAGGTGAGAAGATTGAACAAAATGTGCAGCTTCCACGTAAGTTTGAAGAAATGTTAGAGGAATCACAGACTCACAGAATATCTCAAGTTGGTAGGGATGTGTTATGAAAACAGCATAAAGCATTGCCTCAGTTATCCACCTGACCCACAGCTGAGTAAACTCCATATGCTTAAAGAGTTTCTAATCAGTTTAAATTTATCAAAATACTGCAGAAGATGATGAGGTACATATCTGTGGTATACAAAAATCAGACAAGATTTCTGAATTTGAAGGTTTTTGTGATTGATTTCTTATACTTGTCCACACAATTCTGAAAGTCAGAAATGACTGGCAGTATACCAATATGAAAAGTAACATATGTTGAAGAGTTATACTTACATTTTTTGCCGTCATGTCAGACAGTATTGCTTTATATTTCATAAAGCCATAAGATATTCCTTTTCATCTTCACAGAATCTTTAAAATGAACATCCTGTAAGACAGTTAATGAAATACCTTAGTTGAAACCCAAGCTTTCGGTAAAATAATCACCACAATAGTCAGGTTCTGCAGATACTAAAAATGTTAATTGCTTGGAACAGGCAGAGATGAAATCCTATATATAAAGGCCTGACTGCATTCATGTGCTAGCAAACCATGTTATATCATTACTAAAGTTTTGTAATTAAAACCATGCAATCTTTTGCATTTAATGCAGGTTCACTTTAAAAATGGAAGTGAATTACTTCTCACCACTATCCCTTTAAGCCACCAACAACAGAGAAGGCTTTTAATGAAATTTATATATACAGAAAACACTCAGATTTTTTAGGAAACATGCAAGAAAAAAACCAGTTCAGCTCTAACTCATCTTTTAAATATTTTCATGCTTTTTTATTAAACCTGTGTAGCTAGAACTATAATATTAGAATTCCAGGAAAAGATAAAAATTTTGGTATACCAAAAATAGTTTAAAGTGACTTATTTTTTAAATGAAAGTTTCCAGAAGGCTTTCAGAAAACAGAATAAAAGTTACAAATCAATGCTGTCTGCACAAACCATTTTAAAGATAGAATTAAGTTGACAAAGGGTTTTGGTACCTTGAAAGTACTTTGTAAGTACTACGTGCAGTTCAAAAATGGACTACAAAAGATATTTGAATTATTTGGACGAATAAGAGAGAGAACTGTTCACACTTTGAAGTGTGGAATCAATTCAGTAAAATTAGGAAGATACCTAAACTACTTATCAAAGAAGAGTCACGACCATTTACAGCAGAACTCACCAGTTACAAAAGTAGGGTGCAACTCATGCCTTTTCTTCTGTATTTTAACCTATGTGAAGTTTGAGAATGGCCAGGGTCTTCACCTCCCTTCAGGAAAGTGCCAGGGGCTGTTTCAGCAGAGTGTGCAACTAATGAGGACCTCCACCATCACATCCCATCACCGCTTTATTAGTTTTGGATAACCCAGGAGAATTTAAATTCTAGGCTGTTTCTATACATTTCTTGGTTTATTTAGACATCATAACAATTAAACTGTTAGTGGAAAACCATTTCATTCACTTTAGAGGTGTCCTCCATTTCCTGTTGCACAAGTAGTACTTATCTTCCTTAGTGCCTCCCTTTATTGCAGCCATAATTAGGCAGATACTCCAGCATGTGAACACTGAACAATTCTACTAAGACATTCTCCTGTGAAAACTTGTACATTTTAGTTTCACCACAAAATATCCAAGAAAATAACACAAACTTTTCTTTGGCTTCAGAGAAGATACTACAAAGAGGTATCTATTCCCACCCTGGAAAAGGAGCTACTGGATCTAGTAGTAATCCTGAAACCTGAAGCCATAAAGCTACAGAGGTCATGGCAAGGAGCAAATACTGAATCTTTGCAATGAGCCTGAAAATTATGACCTCTGTGCCTGTTCTTTTTCGACATTTCTGACCCTTGCAGACAAACTCTCCAAATCCATCATCTGGAGCTCAGGTCAAAACTCCTGCTGCAGTCTGACCTCCCTCTCTAAGAGGCTTTACAAGTAACTTACTCAAATAAAATGTAGTTAAGAACATAATTGCTGAGCAGTTTTAACTCATTTACAGATAAGCAAACTAGGTTCATCTTTGACAAGTTAGTTGCTGTCAAGCTTAATGATCCAGAAGGTATTGTACATAAACTATTACAGCCTTTTGCCACAATGCTCTTCAGCCACTAGGAACAGTTGGTATTCTTCCAGCTTTATGAACACATTTTGTCAAGCCTGAGAAGCCAGACTTTGTGACCCCACCATCTGCCATGACCTCTTGTCAGGTTCAGACAAAAGACCCGACACAGATGGCCTCAAAAATGGAGATTTTCTTCATCCCCAGTTGCTGCATGTACACCACACAGACAGAAAAACATAAAGCTTTTTTTCTTCTTTAGCTGGTTTCTACTGAAATGAAGCTGCATAGACAGGTTCAGAGCCCAGAGCACATAAGACACAAAGATTGGTATTTTTTGAACTATGTTTGTCCCTTCATAAGATAAGCCTTGGTTTATAATCCACTTTCATAAGTTTGCCTTTTGGCCATATATTGGTCTGACCTCCCTGCCAACCAAATTGACTGACTTTGTAAACTCTGAGTTGCAGCTTCTTCTAGAACCTATTTTCTAATCACTTATGCCACTGACATTAAAAAGCCAATTTGAGCATTAAATTTACAAAAGCCCAGGTAATCAAGCTCTAGCAAAACAGTACAGGGGTTTTAGCTGTACCTATTCTCACTGCAAGTTAAAAGCCAGATATATTCTGAAGTTTTGGTGATTCTGAAGCTGAATCCCAGTACAACAAACAGTACAAATGAAGACAACTATTGGACAATCACCTAAATTGTTATGATGAAAAGTCTTTAGGGAACACATGAAAAATAAAAAAAGAGATATTTTAGTATTCTAGAATGATTTTTATCGTCACTAAGGAGTGCTTTTTTTTCATTTACTTGATAAACAGTATTGCAAAGTGAAAATTATTCCACGTAACTGGGTCAGCTAAGAGGAAAATATGATGAGTTTCAAGAAAAAGAGGCCTCAGTAACACCAACCTTTCCACTAGGAAGTAATTTACACTCTTCATATCCCTCTCCATAGTACTAACTTTCAACTATTACAAGACTGATTTCAGAAGACAGCAGTAACAAAAAGACTCCTTATTAATCAGTACAGGCTCAGTTTTAAACCACTAATTTATGCACAGCATCTACATGCCTTGGACCACCTGTTACACATATGCTGCTTCACTGTGTCGCAGTTTTCAGATCAGTGAAATTTCAGAATTATTAAGTACTTAGCAGAAATCCACCTGCTCCCAGGAAGTGTTTCTCCAGTTTCCTCCTAAAAAAAGTTTCAATATCTAACTCCTTTTTGAAAAAACTGAGATTAAAAAAAAACAGGACAGGAATGCCATATAACATCCAGCTTGTCACTCCATGAAGCTCTCCAAAAAAGCCAGCCAAAGTTTTTATTCAACAAATCACATACACAGGATCAGAAATAATTCACCACCTTCAGCTGTCACACAGTAAATTTTTTTTGAAAATATTGTTAGAAAGTAGCTCTAAGGAAGCATTTGAAAGGAACTCCCACTATGATGTGTATGATAAAGGCGTGGCAGGTATCATAACTTTTTTTTCCAGCTTTTACTGTGAGCAACTGTATGCTTTCAAAAAATCCTAGTAGATAACAGACAAGGTGATTAAAGACACTCCACAAAGGAAATCTGACCTGACCACCGAATGATTTTTAACAAAATAAAATAATTTGAGAAGAGTACTCAGTTTAATAGTGTCATTGTTTAGTCACCTTTACTTGACTTAAAAGGCTGCAGCCTACGAATTCAAAGTACAGAAGTCCTCCCTACGATATGACACATAAAGGAAATGAGGATTACTGCTTTAAACCAAGATGCAAATGAAAGATAAAAACTACCTGAACCTTATTTGAAAGTGAAGATCCCATCATGTAGTTAAGATTGAGGAAAATGGCAATGTATGATCAGAAAAAATTAACTGACACCTCTTGGCAACAGCAGTAATTATGACTCAGGTTAATATAGCACAAAGAATCTGGAAAAACAGATGAAGCATTTGTGCAAGTTCAGTGAGTATAAACGGTAGCACTTCAGCTCCATGAGGGAGAACCACCAACCTGTGTGGTTTGCTAAAAGCAAATGTCCCCTCAAGGACTTCACATAGCAAATACTGAGGCAACAAATGAATTGGATCCCATTCAGTACTCTCAGACTCGATCCCAAATGCTACATCCCAATTACTCCCACTATTTGGTGTATTTACTCACTGTTGTACCTATATTACTACCAATGTACATATTATACGACTGTGCATGAATACATGACTAGAAAAAGCACCATTTGGTGGAGGCTACTGAATATCCTGCATCTCAGGGATGAAGACAAGTCTGAGTGAGAAGAACACGTAACACGGGAAGAAAATCCAAAGCTGGATTCAAACTCTCTCCCAGCTGAAAGTGCTCAAGGTCTCCATTCACTGAGCTGCAGTGCTGACCCTCACGTTCTGCTGCTTGTCCAGTCCTGAGAGCGCTGAGAGCCCGCTGCAGCAGCCTGGCACTGCAGGCTCCTTCCCTCCCGGGACTCGGCTTGCTGAGAGCCCGCTGCAGCAGCCTGGCACTGCAGGCTCCTTCCCTCCCGGGACTCTGCTTGCTGAGAGCGCTGAGAGCCCGCTGCAGCAGCCTGGCACTGCAGGCTCCTTCCCTCCCGGGACTCTGCTTCCTGAGAGCCCGCTGCAGCAGCCTGGGACCGCAGGCTCCTTCCCTCCCGGGACTCGGCTTCCTGAGAGCGCTGAGAGCCCGCTGCAGCAGCCTGGCACTGCAGGCTCCTTCCCTCCCGGGACTCGGCTTCCTCGCGTGTTCTGAGACACGCTCGATGCCAGTACCAGCAGTAAGCTACATGTCTAAGAACAGGGGCAGCACTCAAAACAGGGGCTTCCTTCAAAATCAATGAGGTGAAGCATGTCTCTTACTGTCCAAACGAGAAGAACTTTACATTAAACACATGAAATAATTCCCAAGCACTTGAACCTTTGAAGGCTCTTTTAATTCCCCGTTCAAGATAGAGAACATAGGGCCTGACATCAGAACAGTGGGTAACATTCATGCAGCATTTACAGCATGATCTTAAATGTCTTTTTGAGTTTTATAGACAACTTTAATCAATACCAAGATAAATCTGGAATTAACAGAAAATTAGCTGTAGGGTTTTTTTTAAGTAGACAACCTATTCTATAAGCTCATTTTTTCTCTCACTGGGTTTCTAGCCCATAGCTGACTACTGTACAGGCACAATATTTGGGAGTCTGCTGCTTCAGTGCTAAGAGGCAGGAACAACTTCCTTTCAGAGTAAACAGCACACTGTATTTTCACAAGCACATTTCTGCCTTAAGAAATTTCATTTTCACAATGGATTGACATTCGAAAAAAAGTTAGAGATCTGTGTGATGACTGTAAAATACCTTGGTATGATTGTCTTTGTGCATTGCCAAGAACACACTGGCTCCTCTTTCAATCAAGCTCAGCTGAAAACAGCATCTTTTTGACTACTGAGACTTCACACCAGCTTCCTGCCAACACCAGCTCATACACTGTATGATACATCAGAGAATGCTCTAGATATTAATCTGGTCTTGTAAGTTTTAATTTTGAGATTTTAGAATTTCCAGAATTGTCAGAGTATTGACAAATATATGGGAAAGTTTAACCACACTGTTGAGATATACTTTTGGCTACACTTCACAGCTGGAAGGGTCTTAACAGCCAATGAACTGAATATTATTTTACATTTGCATTTAATTAAAGATCACCAAGTTACAAGGCAACAAAAAACTTGATGATGGAGACTTGGTAGCTATTTCTTCCATTTTCCTTATAGTTTGCTAGAAGCTTTGCTCTAGCTGAAAGCCATTAGATAACTCTACTCTTGCCTGGATTGGAGATTATGACAGTATTCACCAAAGGGTAAAGGTTACAAAAAATGTCATACTTCTCTAATTATAATTTGGTACAAAGGCAAAAAGGGATTTTTCTGGCAATGCACAAGCTCACGAATACGGATTACAGCCCACAAAATTACCTGAAGGGCACAGTTCCATGATACATTGCACTGCCTTGAGATCCCACTCCTGCTAAGATTGCTAAAAGGGATCTCCCACTTCAGCCTCTTCTTCCACTTTCCACTCCTTCCCAATGCTGCACACTCTCAACAGCTCCCATTCCTACCTGATCCCCCCAGTGAGCCAGCCCAGTTCTAACACTGTCAGAATTCCAGCAGTGGGGCTGGAAGTGGGTAGAAGTAAGTTTTCCATATGCTGCGACCCCCAACAGCTCCAAGGGCCGCCTCGGCCTGCACAGGACAGGACTAACCCTCAGATTTGACCACTGACTGACCAGTTCACTCTGGCTTTCAGAACCACACCATGATTCCATTTCTGAAAAAAATCACGCATGATCCCTCAAGATTTACTTATGGATTGAAATGTGACAAAGGGTTGGATAGGGTTTGCCCATATGAAGACTACTGCATGCTTTTGAAGAGTTCACTGGGGTGTGTGCACACTTCAAAAATCCACCAGGAAGGGGGACATTTTTGTCTCCAGATCACAGCTTCCTCAATTTCTTAAACAGCAAGAAGCATGATGAATAATTTGCTTTTGACAAAAGGCAGAAGTCTGCTGTTATACCAAATCAAGACACACCTTGAAATTTTATCAGTCCTATGCACGAAGTTATTGATCTAAAAAAATGTTTGAAGGTATTTGCAATTGCAAGTTGAATTTTCAATAAACTGAAGTTTACAATAATCTGATTACAGCTTTAAGAGAACAGAAACATATTTCTCACATTTCTCAAATCTCAAGGTCAAGCTTACAACAAAAGGAAGTTACCTAACTCCTTCCTTCCAAGAAATGGAGAGCCCATGCACACACAGGTTTCTTATTTCACTCTGAGAACATAAACTCACTTTCACTTGCAGTTTCTAATCTCATCCATAATTACTGGTCATGTTACCACCATATATTCTTGGATGACCATTACGGTTCACAAGTGACTTTTAGCATTGGCATTCACAAGCCTTAATGAGCAATTACTGATATATACTGATGTGTTGTCTTTAATTCCCACAAATAGCCTGGTAATAGCTGCTACCAAGTTGAAGAATTCCTCTATACAACTAAAAGTTCACTGACTTAAAGACAGTAGGTACCTGTTGCAGCCTGCTAATTTCTTTCTGACCTTATTTTTCTTTTTTTTTTTTCCTCCCCTGAAATTTTCAATAAGAAAACAGTAAATGAAAATGGCCCCTTATTCACATGGAACACATTTGCTTCCACCATCCATGGGTAAAAGGATTATGAATTCCTATCAAATTAACCCTCCCATACAACCAGCCAGATGTTATAATCACCCAACAGAGGTCAGAGATGGACTGTTGAATAAAAGTACTAAAGAAGTTGTAAGCCACAACTGAATCATTTGCTATTCCCATCCAAAACAACACAAATCTGGTAGCAACAGGAACCCAATGGAACAGGAGAAACCAGCCTTGCCAAACAGAGGAGCACACTCTAAGCTCCACAGGAAAAGTAAATTAAGCTGCAAGACCAGAATTACATTCACAAATGGATTTTGGACTATAGGCACTAACAACAATTCCATGTTTTGGACACTCCACTCACTGTTAGCAAAGAATTGAAGAACAGCACTACAGCCTCAGCTACCATCACTGCTTTCTCTGACCACTGTTTGTGTAAAACCTGGTGGCCAGGGCACATCCTGCTGCTGAAATAACACAAAGTCAGTCAAAAAAGCACCACCTTTATAAACCAGATTATTTCTACAGGTCATGTTAACTAACAGCAGGTTTAGAAGTTTTGTGAAAAACCTGGCTGTTCATGTTATATCCTACAGATTGTAAACCAGGAAGATCCCAGAGGTGTGACAATTCTGCATAATGCCTCCAAAGACACATCTAAAGAAACCCCTTCTAGAATTCATGCTTAAATTATTTGGGAAGTTACCAAAACTCAAGTTGTCTTCTCTTTTAAACATTATCAAGTCAGAAAGAATGAAATCTTGCCAACACCTGAATTGCTGCAGTTCACAAGCAAGCACACTACCAAAACCAAATACTCATCTTTTCCCAGCTTGGTTCCAGGCTCCATAGTGACAGCCAGTACTGGATGGGAGCTGGCTAAAGCATTACTTTTCACCAAGTCAGGGCTACAAAAACCTTGAAGCTACTTCAGGTTTCAGTAAAGACAAATATCCTCCAATATGGCTTCACAGTAGGCTGTGGGTTTTGCCAACTGTGTTCAGAAAGGCAGATTTTCTTCAACACTACTAAATGAATAGCTGGACCTCGAATTATTTTCAAACATCATTCCTTTTCTTTTAATGATTGTTCTGTATTTCACTAGAAGTATGATATTCTAAAACACTGTGCTTTTGTTACAGTTCCATTAATGTATATGACAATATATTAACATATGTAATGGTCTTGCAAACTGAACTATTGTAGTGCTGCAGTTTGACTTGCTTAGATTGATTTTTATGCTATAAATATTGAAAAGCATAAAAGTTAAGTTGAACAGTCTGTAAAGCCCTTTATTGGAAACGATCACTGCACACAGAAAATCAGACCGAGGAGAAAAGGAGTTCCTTTAATGAAACCATGAATGTAAGATCACTTACTACTGCCTCAGATTCTTGCAGAAGAGTCATAGTCCACAAATCAAATAATGGGGGGGAAAAGAATTCATTTCATTCTAATACTGGATGTTACAAAACACACATGAAGAACCAATCCAGGAAGTGGTTACAAAACTGTCCCTCCCTACCACACCTGCACCTTTTACAATATTTCCTTGCACGTCCCTGGTTTCTCAGATCCTGCCACAGGCATTTGTGCTCTCAGCTCCACCATGGTATGTCTACTATTACCACACCAAGACAGTGGGATTGTTTTTCACCTAATACCTAAGGTTGTGTGATAAACCCATCTGATTCCAGTGGTTTCTTGGCTCTATGCACAAAAAAAATCTGCAAGTGTATTTCCTTGCAGCAGACAACTGATTTTCCCTATTTCCAGATTCACTGTTGGTTCATTAAGAGTCATGTATAGTGAATGTAATTGGAAAGGTAGAGGAGAAAGTCTTATACCATTACACTCAAAAAATGAAAAAGCAAACAATTTAAGAAATTATCACTTACTAGAGACAACTCTAAGAATATTATTTTAAGATAGCACACCAGAAGAAAAGCAACTCCAAGAACTGAATTAGACTGGCTATAAGTACAACTCATTCTGCTCCACATTAGGATGCAGAAATTTAAATATTTCTGTCTACATAGGATGGGCTGCAGCAGCTTCCCCCCAATACCATGCAAGTCACTACTCTTATATTGCATTTAGAGATTCACATTCAGCTTTCAAAGGCACAGTGACAAGGTCTGCACATCTAAACCAAGTAACATCATACACCCTTGAAGGGGATGTAATGCTGGAATTTTGGTCCCTGTTTCTTCACTAAACCTCTAAGAATTTTAGCCAAAGGTGCTGAAAGGTCCTCACTGGGAGGGTGCTCACAACTGTCCAGATGCACCAGAGGTCTCTACAGCACCATCCAACACAGATAAGAGCAGAAAGAGATAAGGAATTCTCTTGTACTACTGACATCTCCTGCAAAACAGCACTGCTGCTGCCCAGCTGGATTGCTTGGCCTGTGCCTGTTACACTTGAGAGCTGCTGCCAAGATGCTGCTCTGAAAACTGCACCTTCCCACTCTGTGAGGGGAGCCTGCCAGTCAGAACCCTCTGCAGCAATTAAGAGCACTCCTCTCACTGGTGTGTTTACTGTAAAATTAATTCTATTAAGATAGTAAAAGTCAAATGGTTTCTTTTTGCTATGCTGCAGTAGTGATTTTTGTTCAAAGAGGAAGTGTTAAAAGAAAGCCAAATAACTTGACAGTAATATAAAATCACTCTTAAATTCACCCATGAGACATTTTATTAATATTTAATAATTTTCATTTTTCCCCTGGCATAGAACTAAATCATTTGACCTGTTACTCTGTCCTCTTCTAGAGGCACTACACTCACTTCACAGTAAGAAACTTTTCAAAGGAGAACTTGACTTTTCTTTTCCTCTTGACCACCTCTCCTACCAAGTCTTTTCCTTTCTATAACACAAAGTTCCACTTAGTCCTCCATGGTTTTTTCAAAGTGCTGTATTTAATACTCTACATGTTACTTTGAACAGAAGCTCCTGAAATTCAATACTTCAGTGTGTGAAAAACACCGGTGACTACACACAGCATTGGGATAAATACGGGCTGTGAAATACAGTTCTGCATTTGCCCTGTAACACTGGTCCTCTCAGTCTTTGCTCCACTTATACAGATCCTATTTTGCGTATGACAGGATACAATACAATCAAAAGAAAAAAGTTAATTTGGGAAGGGTCAAGGAATAGAGAAAACTTATTAATATTTTTAACAACATCCATTTTTACCAGCATAACATTATTTTTCAATTAAAGATTGTATCAAGTTGCAATTTGTTACAACACCACACAACCTCCAACATTTTACTATCTTCTGTCAACACAATGAAACTACATCAGCGATAGTAGCTGAAGAAAAGGCACTGTGAGCCAAATTAATGAAGAGTCAAAAAAATAACTGAACTGCTTTCAGAATTATGAAAGCTGACAAAGAAAAAAATTGTAAAAAATTTTGACCCAGCACACTGTATTTTATCAATTAAAATTATTCATTTTCTCTGTCAAATCAAGACTTTACAGAGAAAATGAAACCCAGTTCGTTCTCCAGGGGAGAACAGCACAAGCTGTGATATACAGCTCGGCATCCCCCCTTTACTCAACGAGGGAGCACGCTCTCATTTGCGGTTTTCTTCCACATTTCAAGGAAGTTTGCCTATTCCGTATTTTCCTCCTATTGTTTTTATTCTCAGCTCCAACAGACGGTGTTTACAGCGGGTTCACCGCTGCGGCCGGGCGCTTTACAGGGGGAAGCCCGGGCAGGCCTGTAACTCCCAGGAAGAGGCAGGCGGGGAAGTTTCGTTGTTGTCGTGCCGGACTGACCCTCTCCCGGTAAGACCCGCGGGTGAGAACCGCCCCGACGCGAACTTCAAGCACCACCGAGCAGGGCCGGGAGCTCGGCCGGTGCCTCCCCGCCCGGGGCCCGGGCCCGGGCCGCCG
>VXBQ01013125.1:297-20201 GCA_013400175.1 Phainopepla nitens | reverse complement strand
TCTTTCTGATGTCTGCAGAACTGTTCAAAGAACAGCTACCAGTTCATTGATGTGCTAATACAAGCTAATAGATAACACCTTCTGTGATTTTAGATACAGCTGGAAGGCATGATTAACCAGCTGTGTCCTCTTTAAATGTCTAGTGCCCCAACACTGACTGGGAGATGCAGCTTAGGACCTGATTATACATTGAATAGAATCCAATAACTGAGGCATTTCCAACTATCTGAGATCCAGATAAGTGTGAAAAATACTGTGCTCTTTCCTCATTTTAAGAAATGTGGTTTAGAACACTTTTTGTATAACAAGATCACAACTTGAATAAGCTTTTTGCTTCTCTTCCCGTCCCTGTATTCTGTTATTTATTTGTTGTGTTACAGCAATGAAGAGGACAGGTGCTCTTTCTGTAGACACACAAAAATACAAACCAGTTGGAAATGTGCTTGTACTTCATTCTGTTGAATGTGGTAGAGACACAGACCTTTGAATAAACTGGCACGCAAAGACATCTGCCCTTTGAAATTAAATGTTACCTTCAGCTCCATGTGGTCAGCTGGCAAAAGTGAATCAGAAGAGGCAGTGAGCAAAAAGATCTCTTTAAAGGGAAAGTCTTGTGGAAGTAAGGGAGTTCCAGTTGTTTGGACATCTGCTGAGTCTGGCTGCTTGCCCTTTGGCCTGAGAAGGGGCAGCAGTCACCATGGAGGAATCAGCCAAGTCCTAAACCAGGGAGGAGTGTATGGGATGTAATGATACTGCTCAAAGCACAAAGACCAGCTTACTGTGGAGACAGGAGAATTTATGTACTTGACCCATCTGTGGAATGGCTAGGAAGGTTTACAAAAGTGCTTGGGGCTCATCTCACTTAATGTTGCACAAAAGCAATGCATAACTGACACAGACTCAGAAGGATTACTGTTGAAAGTAAAAATACTCAGAATCTCATCTTTGTGGATGAGGAGCTGAAAATCAGAGGTGATACCAAACTCCTCTGTTTTCTTGGGCTTGGTCTTGATTTCAACATGAATACCTAGAGAGTCTGAGCAACCTGAACTTTATTCATGCTCTGCACTGCAAGGAGGGCAAATAGAAAGGCAGAAGAAAAAAGGTGACAGTCCACTCCTGCTCTTGCTCTGGCCCTACACACAATATAGGCGCGATGAGCTTGAGCCAGCCAACTCTGAGGTGTTTGATCCAGTCTCCCTGTACTTGAGCTGTGCACTCTTAAAAGAGCACAGCCACAGAAACCTAAGTCACTGGGGATTTTACACTTCAGATGACACTCTCTTGACCTGGAAACTAACAACACTTTTAACTGTGATATCAACTATTTTCTTAATTCACAGAATCAGAGAATCATAGAATTTTTTCGTTTGGAAGGGACCTTAAAGACCATTTAATTCCAATTCTCCTGCCAGGGAAAGTGACACTTTCACTAGACCAGGCTGCTGAAAGTTCTATCCAACCTGGCCTGGAATACTTCCAGGAATGGGGCAGACACAGTTTCTCTGTGCAGCCTGTTGCAGTGCTTCCCCACCCTCTTACTGATTCTTGATATCTAATCTTTGAGCCAAATAGCATGACAATCAGCTCCAGATTAAAACAGTCAGTGCACATGAGGGTGTCCAGGTGCACCTCCTGCTATGATCAATGGTGGTTCAGAGCTCACTTGTTCACACAGAGATATCCAGAACTGTCTGAGGTGTCCTCAGGCATTGCCTAGCTGACTCTCAGAAATGGTCCCATATAGCAGATGCCACCCTCTACAAATGTTTTGTGTCCTCAGAGACCTGCACGGGAAATTAAAGCCTGACACCATCACTAGTTTGGTGAATGGCTCAATCTCCCCTGAATATACAATGCAGATCCCCATTGATCTGTGGACTTCTTCATATAGGTGTCTTAATCTTAAAATAAATCTCAAGTAGATTAGAATAAGTGTTTGAAAAAAATAGGTAGATTGTGAACTCATTATCTTCTGAGTGTTAAATCCAAAAGATTTTGAAAAATAAAATGTGCTTTTTATTGTTTCATAAAACAAGCTGTACTTAATTGCTCACTTGGAGCTCAGCCTGTAAGAATCATTTCTACAGATATTCTGATAGTAATTCTCCTCCATAGGGAACTGCTTTTGTTTCTTCATAATTTTATGGAATAAGTTTACACCCACACTGTTTCAAAAGCAGCCCTAAGGTCCAATTTGCCAGCTGTCCTCAAGGTCTATTGCCACATGGGTCTAGTAGTTAGGTTTCAGATGACCACCTGGTGCAAGAAGAGGGAAAACCTTTAATTTGCCAGTTAAGTTGAACTGCTCTCTGGTGCAACATAAAAGGAGTTCAGAAACCAAGATATAGGCTGTCAAAACCTGCTACTTCTCTAAAGGCCCACAGCTGAGAATTTATTCCCACACCAGCTGACTAGTTGATGGAGGGAAAGGACATAATTCTTTATCTCAGGCTGCTTCTTTTCCTTTCTTCTTAACCCTGAATAGATCCATAAGTGAACTGTAAGGTAAAGACCAGACCTTACTATGCACATTTTCTTTTTGTAGGCTATTCACCATCACTGCTCGACATAAATGAGTGGTTTGTGCTTACAGGAGATGACACAAAAGTGTAAAGAATTCTCTGTTTAACAATAATTCTGATCAAAATGTCAAAAGCTTATTCACTGCTTTGTGTCAAACCTTGGAAATAATTGGCTTTTAAGAAGAGAAGGCCATGATGCATTAGTGGTTGCCTGGGCAATTTCAGTGTCAAGTATGAGCACCTCTGTGAAGTTTAAATACCTTTCCTTTAAAGCCAGGTGAATATTTGCCATTTTAGTCCACTGCTCCAATAAGCTCAATCTTTGTTCGTGCTGATTTGTTGCCAAGGCAGTCCCTAGTCAGGAGACACTCCTGCTTTGCAGTGCTGCAGGGCTGGCATGGTGACAGCTGTGTCCCCAGGGAGCTGTCACAGGCATCACAGAGAGGAGGAACGCGCAGTGCATCCCGAACTCCTCAATGCTTAGGGAGAAGAGAGAACAGTAAGGTTACCTCGCCCCATCCCCATATTCGTGCAGGATTACTTCCAGTCATACAGTCTCCAATCTAATTGGAAAGGTGTGAGTCTGAGGTCCTCATCTCTTCTCAGGGGGCAACTGTTGCACAGGCCCAGCTGTTAGAACACAGAGCGAAGATATAATTTCAGTTTGGAATGATAGGAAAGGAGGAAGAAAGGAAAAAAGTCTGTGGTGTTTTACTTTTTCAGGGTACTCAACTACCTTGGCAATATTTGAAGGAGGTAGAGGTGGTTTAAAGTGGTTTAAAGGAAGGAGAAGTTTTGTCTGTCCTCAAAGAATCATAGAATCTTTAAGGTCAGAAAGGCCCTCTAGGATCATCAAGCCCAGCACTGCCATATTCACCACTGAGTTGGGTGCCCAAGTGCCACGAACACACACATTCCACCACTTCCCTGGACAGCCTGTTCCAGTGCCTGACCACTCTTTCAGTGAAGAAATTTTGCTTATGTCCAACCTAGTCCTCCCCTGCCACAACCTGAGGCTATTTCCTCTTGTGTTACTTGATACCCAGGACAGATAGACCCACAGCAGTCCACAACCACCTTTGAGGGAGTTATAGAAACCAATAAGATCCATCCTGAGCCTCCTTTTCTGATCCAAAATGAACCTTCCATACTCCCTATTTGTTGAAATGAAAAAAAAAATCCACCAAATAATGTTGGCCACTTCTCTTCAACAATTAATTTACAAATATTTCAGTTCTCTCTGATTCTGAGCTTGATGCAGATGGAAATAGAAATATATAGAACACTAAGATGATAGTAAGAGTTTCGGTTAACAGGAACATGGAAAGATAAAATTCAGACTTCTGTTGGACCACCAGGAGAGAAGAAAGGATGAGAAAGAATTTTGTACAGATTGATTAAAAGAAAAACTGCTATAAAACTACAAATAAGAGAAAAAAAAAAAAAACATGAAAAACAAACAACAACCCTGAATGTTATTTGCTGCAGAACTGAAAAAAAGAGATTGAAGAAGTAGAAGAGTTACTAATATTTCTTCCTGCAGTGGTCATTAAAACAGCAGTATAGAAAGATTTAGTGCAGAGGAAGAGCAGCAGCAATAGGGTCAGAACATCTCCTTGATGCAGAGAACTTCATAGATAAAGTTTTTCATCACCTTAAAGGGGGTAAAAGCAGGCAGACAGCTAGAAAAGTATAATGATTCAATAGTTTTCCCATTGAAAGAATAACTAAATGTACCTGTGTTTACTATGAAAAAACATCTATGGTGGATTGATCCTGGCTGGATGCCAGGTGCCCATCAAACTGCTCCAAAACTCGCCTCCTCAGCTGGGCAGAGAGAAAGACAATAGGATGAAAAAAGGTTTATGGTCCAAAGTATTTTAATAAAGCAAAAGCAAAAACATCACACAAAAGCATGGGAAAGCAGAAGATTTATCCTTTGCTTCCCATCAGCAAGGTGATGTCCAGAGGCAGAAAAAGAGAAGCCTAGAAAAGTTTGGGATGTAAGAGAACTTTAAAGGTGGTCTGCATTGACCTTTTTAACTAGATTAGGTTGCTCAAAGCCCTGTCTAACCTGTCCTTATTGGGAAGTCAGGCTTCAGTACAGTGAAGAGTTGCTTCAGAAGACAAATGCTATAATGATGAAAGCCCTCCTCTTTTTTTTTTCTTTTTTAATTTTTTTTATTTTTTTCTTTTTTTTTTCTTTTTTTTATTTTTTTTCTTTTTTTTTTGGCCGAACAGGTGTCATATGGTATGGAATATCCCTTGGTACAGTTTGGGTCAGTATCCCAGGCTGTGTCCCCTCCCAATATCTTACTTATCTCCAGGATAGTAGTACAGGGGGATGACTGGAGAGACGTCACTGGGGCTGTGCCAGCGCTGCTCAGAGCAGCCAGAGCAGTGGTGGGTCATCAACTCCTTTCCAGTTACCAGTGCACAGCACAGCACTGGGAGGGCTGCTGTGGGGGAAGTTAACTTCATCCCAGCCTGACACAAATCAACAGGTGAAACAGAAAATTACAGAGAAATGTTGCCCCTTAAATTCATAAAACTACAGGAACTGAGCTTAGTGAAGCCAGTGAAAGCCAAGAAGCAGTGGTGATGGTAAAATAGTAGGAATGGAAGGAGTGTACTTGTAATCACAGGTACAGAGCATCTCCTTTTCCTCTTTTCTATGGTCACCATCACAGGTACATAGCTGTAATTGCAGGTACATAGACAAAACCCCTCCTAAGTGAACTTTTTAATACAAAAATACTATAGGAGAAGAGTGTGTCAGATTAAATTGTAGAAAAATTTAACACCCCCCCTGAAAAGGCCCCCAAAAAACTAACACTTCAGAACTCAGGAGATGTAAAAACTTAGGCATACTGTCCTTGAATCAATTACTTTCACTGGATGTTTTTAAGGACAGGTTATATGAGGTGGAAATTCAGCTGTGCACTTTCAAAGGGTCCTGTGCTGTGCCACAGAGGACTGTACACAAGCCCTCACATGATCATCCTGAGCCTTGTGCTACAATGGGGATGTGCCCATAACAGTGACAGGATGGCTTTACTGCTATGACTGCTGCTGCTTGCCTGGCATGTGCAATGCCCAGAGCTCATGAGAGGGTCTTGAGAAAAGAAAGAAAGCCTTCAATTTGACAGACATAGTGCTTGGGTTTTAAATTATGTGTTGGGTGAACATGGGAATTAATTCTTAGGAATATTTAGTAGCACCTTATTGCAGCACTACGTGACATGAGCAGTCACAAAACCTTTTCTTCACAAAGAAAATTACTGCTGAAGGGATCAGCCCTAATGGAGTAATTGACACATTTGCAAAATTGAAGAAAAACAACCCATTGATCCTCATCCCACTTACATCCACAAAGCAGCAAAAAAGTCAAGCTGCAGATTGCTGTATTAGCTGGAGAAGAGCTTGATTTGCCTTAGTATCCATTTTGGAATAACTGTTCTTATTGGAATTCTGTCTGACTGTGCAAGGTGAGATGGTTCAATTATTTAATCATGCCATCACTCTCAATTTGAAAGGCCAGTGCTAGAGCAAATGTGCTTTCTGTTTAATTTATGCCAATACTTAACCTAGTTGGTCTTTTCCCTGTTTGCGTGTCTTCAGTAATGTATCAGAATGTAATGGTTATTTCCTCCATTTTTATATCTGTCAAATTTTATGAGTCTCCTATTCCGTGGGTGGCTCTGAATATGAAGGCTTTGTTCACCTCTATGTGCTTTTCCACAGACACAAAGATTCTGGAGTGATGGGAAACAGAGATGACTTTAAGTCTGTCCCCTTTCATATTGAGAGGCAAAGATTTGCAGTTTTGTCATACATCTGCAGGTAATTTATACATGCTTGTACTGGCTGATTATTTCCATAGTAATTTGTTTCATTTTGCGAGCATGCTAGCTTTCTGTCAGTATTCTAGTGGCCGAAAACCTTTCAAATACATGGCTTCTCAGCCTGTGTTAGACAGCCTAACTTTCAGTTTCTGCTGTAGACCTTCTAAGAATTCTTTTTGGTGATCACTTAAAGTTTGAGTCTTCTTATAGACAGTAAAATGTTAACAGAAAAAAATAATTATTTAGAAAGCAGTTAGTTAGTTTTTTAGTTTGTTTGTTTTGCTAGAGAAAATGCTTTACGCAAAGTCTACTTAATCAAATGTCACACGTAAAAACTGAAATAGGTAAATTTGAGATGTACTTGGAGAAACCTCACAAGTCAGATTACGAAAGAATTTTTAGAGCTCCTATATGTAGCTATGAGGATCCAAATATTATTTACAGAACCACAGAATGAGTCCCCCAGAAGGGACTAGAGTGGGCTCATCTGGCCTCACCTCCCTGCTCCAGCAGGGCCATCCCAGAGCACAGGGCACAGGATTGTGTCCAGAGCGGTCTGGAATATCCCCAGTGAGGGAGACTCCACACCCACTCTGCACAATCTGTTCAGGGTTTGGTTGCTGCCCAGTGATGAATTTCTTCTTCATGTTCCTGGGACCATTCCTGCCTGAGAAAAAAAACAAGACATATAAATGAAATTAAAAAATAAATGGTATAGATCATAAAATATATTGCTTTTACATGATTATGTTTCTTATATGCTCTTTGTATTTCACAGAATTAGCCTTGCATGGAGCTGGAATAGCTTTTATCAATCATCTTCAAAAGTTTATTCATTTGACTGGGATTGTAAAACTTCCTGAAATACTGTTCCTGAAAATCATGAACAAAAAAATGCAGTCCCACTGTAATCAAAACATATCTTTACATTATGACAACACTCTTTCAGAGAAACTGCAAGGAAGGAGTAGTTGGGAGAAGGGATGAAGCTCCAACAATGTTTTGGCATCCTCTTTGAACACTCAGGAGTAAAATGTTTTGAACATGTTTTTGAAGAAACAGTTCTTCCCCTACATAATAATTTTTAACCAAAGGCCAAAATCGAAACATTTCAAAACATTAAAAAATATGATTTTGAGATCAGCCTAATGCTTCAGACTTGTTATAATTTTAAGACAAAAGACTGAAATCCTGAGAGCAGTGTGGTGTTACTCCTCCGTAGCATCACTTCCCTACTGCTTTGTGGCCATGATTGATCTCCAAACCCCCACATGCTCGAACAACCACCCCACAAATGGCAGCAATCTTTCTTCCCATCCTCCTCTTTATGGAAATGGAAATGGCTGGATTTGCATCTCTTCAGTTCAGTGACATCAATTTACCTACAACTGCACCTTTTCTGACTCCATACCGGTTGTGTTCCACGTCTGCTTTCTACTACTTCATCAAGCAAAACTGAAAAAAAAAAATCAGGGAGTAGGGTAGAGATTGTTAACTAAAGGATGGCAAGTGAAGTGGTGGTCAAAGGGTCTATATAAATACACCATTTATTTCTGAAACATTTATAATTAAAGAAAAACAAACAAAAAACAAAGCAGATTAAAGCTGTGATTGAAGAAGAATGATCAATTGCAGTATTCTCCAGTGGGGTGACAGAAAACTATTAGCTGTTTAATTTTTGTGCTAGTTGTCTTTTGGTTTGAGGTACAAGATAAACTTTAATTTCTAACTGTTATGAGAAGAATATTAAGGCACCGTGTTTTCTCATCTAGTGACAGCAATCCAACTATCTTGCATGGGAGAAGATGGGAGGAAACCACTGTGTGACTTTAACACAGCAAAGAAGACATGGCGGGGGTAGGCTAATTTCAGTAAAATCGGTGTTTTGACTTGTGTTTGGACCACGTGCGTGATCCCAGACCAGGGTCACATGATGGAAAACCTTTTGTGAGCGCTGCAGAGTCACACTTGCAGAATGAGAGTTCAAAGGAAGTTTGAAATAATATTTGCTAAGGGATGGGGAATGGAGCTGCAGCTGTTTGCCCAATAAAACAAATTCAATAGCCGAATGAAATTGGAACATATAATCAATATTGGCCTAGCGAGGAAAGAAACAATAATCTTATAGCTCTTTGGAAAAGGCATGGCTTTGTTCACCTTGTGGTCATGCCACAAAGACATCTGTTTTTCTTCTGTTATGTTTTGTTAAAGATTTTGAGGAGGGCATAGATTGAGCTTGCTGTGCTGCTGCAATGACCTATTATTGTTTGTCTCTGCAGTGATGCCATTATTTCAAAGTAATGAAATTATTTCATAGGAATAAGTATGCAGGAAGGACTGCAGAGGAGCAAGGAGTACAGAGCACTGATTCTGCAGAAATAAATGAGCTGGTATGAAAGGACCATACCATTAAAAATGCAGGCCAGTGGAAATGACAACTTCAAGATCAAATGTTCCTGAGAGCTGCCCGCAGATTTGCCAAGGATTTTATGTATATGGCAACAAACACAGAAAAAAGGGAGACCAAGATTCAGTATGACTTTAACTTCTTCATTTTTTCTATGAAATCTGACTTAATTAATGATATTTATGAACTTTTATTTTTGTTTTCAGTCCTTCCCTCTACCCTTAAGTGAACAGAATTTTCCTGAGATATTTTAAGGCCTAAGAACCTCGTAGATTTCATCCTTAAATTCTGAGTCAAATGGAGTTTAAAAGCTAAATTGTTGGAAGTTTTTCAACTCCCAGGAGCTCCTATTTTGCAGAATACAAGAGCTCTAGAAGGTCATGAATTACACAACACAGGTAAACCAGAAAATGGAAATTTGAGAAGAAAAATGTGGTTGTCTTCTTCAAGAATGAAAAGTAAAGCTGCTTATGGGGGGGGGTTGACTGGAAAGGAGGGACTGAAAGAATGAGGGAATAGACAGCTGAGGACACAAAAGATCACTGAGAGGATTGGGGAAAAAAAGAAAAAATATCAGTCTGGAGTACAGAGGATGAAGCAAAGGAGGAATGCCAGAGAGGGGTGTAACACTTATTCTCTTCAAGAAAGAGAATAAAATGAGGATAGACTGTGGTTTTAATTGAATATCTTGTCAATCTCAAGCACAAGTTCCACTAAATTAACTAAGAAAGTAGAGATTTTTTTTAGATAAAGGAGTAAAACTTGATATCCACTGCTCTTGGAACAAAATGACAAAATGTCACACATGTAACCTTATCTCTGCAGAGCCTAGATTGCAAGCTTTTATTTGGGAATATGAGGCATTTTTCATGTTCTGTGAGTGACAAGGATATTGCCTATCTATTTATGTCTTTCTGTGCAGTATCTGTCACTGACTCTACGTTTAACGATGGCTTTCAAAAATGGCAAAGTCTAAATGGCGAGGTACAAAGTTTTGAGGTTTTTTCCTAGTGCATTTTGCATGCTAGCAGTGGAAGAGGCCTAATGCATTCTAGTTCTGAATAAAGGCTGCATAAGAGGTCAAAAGCACCAAAAAATGCAAAATAACCAGACTGAAGTAGTATTTTCTGAGTGATGACTGCAAAAAAACAGGTATAAGTGCAGAAAAGATTCAGTGACAAAAAAATCTTTCCAGTGCCATGTGGACACAGCAAGTACAGATGCATAACAAAGTTATATTCTGATTATTTCCTTATAGACAGAATTTTTTTTTTATACCAGGCCCATTATTTTACTTGTGCACATGGAAAATAACTGATTTGAAAAGATAATCTAAACCAGGTTTGCAAATGGTTGCAAATATTCTTCCCATTCTGTCAGCAGAGATTTAGATGCAATAGGTGTTGCAAATACTGATGAAACCACCGATAATCACAGATATCCCCTCCTTATTTTCTGCCCTGCTTGGATTCCAAGCAGTTAAAAACTCTCTAAAAGTGTACCATGCTTCCAAATGAGGAGCTTCCAGAGTGAGCTTCACAGAAATCGAAACGTGCTATTTAACATAATTCCTCCCCCTCTGCCGAGCCATCCGCGGCGCGCGCGGTAACGGCCTCCCCGCCGCGGAATGCTAATGGGATGTGCAGCGCTGCCACTTGGAAATTTAACTGGGAGTCAACTTTCAGTAAGTCATTTCTCCTTTCTGATAGGAAGGATTTCTTTCAAAATGGGCCTATTTGTGCAAATTGCAGGCAGGCCTGGCTATTTTGCACAGTTGAGGGAAAGCAGGGTAGTGCTTTTTATGGAGTGAGCTATCGGGTAGATTCACATTTGACACAGAGTGCGCTGAGTTATCAACTTTCTCCAAGGGCAGTCATATATCTTGTGCATCCAGAGCCAAATTAAATCTGACATTTCATTTAAAACCTGAGACATCCTGATGCTAAAGCAGAGCATGAGAGGTAAGAGTAGGAGGAGAGCATTCAGTTTTTCTGGATGGATGTTTCTGTTCCTGCCCTGTTTGTCTGGGTTGTAGATAAGGTCTAATTGCCCACCATCATCCTATATTTTAGCCAGATGGAAATCTCAGATTTAATTCTTTTTCAATGATACTCCTACCTATGGTAGTTGTTGCCTGGCAATGTTAAAGAGGACTAATCTAAGCTAGCTTCAGATTGCATTGTAACCATCATTATTTATGTAGCATTTTGTGAAGATTTCTTTGGTGATCCCCATGGCCCTCACATCAAGCCTGGTAGCTTGCAGATGAAAATGCAGTCCCTGAATTTCCCAATCTCATTCAGTTCAAAATCTTTATATCTCATTCTAGGTGTTCATTGCAGACAATCTTTTCATGCTCTCAACCTCAAATTAAAAAACAGACTCTTTACTGAGGTAGTGGATGGGTAAAGGTCACCAGGATAGGTAAGGCAACGGTAGTATAAAACACTTTTATCCTTCCTTATAGCCATGGAAATATTAAGTTTCTGGACCAGTGATATTTATTGAAATAGACTCATAAATTCTCAAAATTTACACAGTACCACCCAGGAGTCCTAGAATAGAATCTATATCTACAGAACCAAGCTGAAATTCTGTGTTCATTCCACTTTTATTATGTTATTTTCCAGTGCAAACTGGATCAACAGTGATGACCCAGTCCCAACAGAAACATCCAGCAGGATGTAATTTTCTAGGTATTTCATAGCAGAATTACTTCTGTATTTTTATACCTCCTCAACTATGCCATCCTGGGTCTGCTGTGAATATCACTGTATGCAGCATGATTGTTATGAAGGATTATTTTTTCTGATTAAGAATATTGTTCATGGCAGCAAATGCTATTGCTAAGGGTGAGAAGGCTCTTTTTACATGCTTCTATTGTTTCTTTCATTATGCCTTATTTCGTATGTCACAGGCATGCACACCTCATACATCTTAATTATTTGATTATCATCCAAGATGGAGGTATCTTTCCTGCCTCTAAGATGAGGGAAATTGTGAGGAGTGGGAATATAAACAGAAATAGAGGAATTCACAACTTATATATATTTTTTTTTCCACATTTCTTTCCATATTGATTTTTCAAGAGATAATTTTTGTGGGTGTAGTGTGAGTAGCTCTCATTAGGAGCCCATTGATTGTTAGCCATTATTATTTCTTCAAATCTTATAAATGGTAGGGAAAAGATAGATGTGAAAAAAAGAGGTCAATATTTTATCGCTTTAATGTTTGTTAATTGTACACTTTGAGCACTCCCTCGAACATTTTTTTTTCCTGATAAGAACCTTGGATTTTTTTTTTTTGTCAAATCCTTGCTTTTATTAAGGTCAAAGAGGGAATGTTTATTCCTTCATGAAGAGCAGCCTTGGACTGATTGAAACAAATAATAGCCCATTTAACCCTTTTATTGCAAAGTGGCCAGTGCTTCAATTGCATCCTCACTAAGCCTTGTGTGAAAAAACAGAAGCACTATTGTTCATTTCACAACATCACCCGCCACTGTATATTCTGTTGGAGAGTGCCCATTAGTTGTGAAGTTATCCCTTCACGTGATTTCCTAGAAAGATTTCCAAGAAAGGGGAAACCTACCAAATGCTGCTGAAATTACAAGTTCTCTCTTCTCCTGTGTTGACAAAATTCACCTGAAACTTCTTTTTCCATGGAATTTAGCATTGACTCACACAAAAGCCTTTTGGCCCATGCTGAAGGACTGTTCAGTTTTCACATTTCCTTATCTGCCTTGCTGTCACTGCAAAGAGCTTGTAGTTGTTAACATTCTATTTACTATAGACCCTGGAGGTTAAAAAAAGAAAAAAAAATAATCCCAAGAGAATTACCAAGAGAGGACCCTGGGCAAAGCCCACAAGGACACTTAATCATGGTGTGCCCAGCTCCATGGCAGAGTTCCTAGCAGAGATCCATGTTCCTGGGGGTGGTGGGAAGGGTTAGGCACTTACAACTGGGTTTCCAGGCAGTCAGAGCAGATGCTGAAGACAAAATGACACTTCAGCCATCACAAAAATATATTTGTGATCTCCTCCCACTGCTGGATTTTGGTGACAAAGTCTGGAGACCTGAATAAGGTCAAGACAGGCTTTTCTAAAATATCCCAACTCCAATTCCATCCCTGATTGGGAGCTCACATTTCTTGTTTTTGGGGCTTTTTTTTTAAACACATCCCTACATATATCTACTTCTTTGCTCACTGACACCTGACATCTTGGCTCCTTTATTATATTCTTGTGCAGGAAGAACAGAAGCACACACATAATTTTTTCTCTTAGAATCACAGAGTCACAGAATGCCTTGGTTTGTAAGGGACCTTAAGGATCATCTTGTTCCACCCCCCAACCATGGACAGGGACAGGTTCCACTATCCCATGTTGCTCCAAGCCCTGTCCAACCTGGCCCTGAACATTCCCAGGGATAGGGCATCCATTCTTCCTCAGCTTGCCAAAAGCCAAGCATTCCCTAGGAAACAGGAGTTTGGGGTTTGAAGCCCTTTCACAAAGAGAGGTGTGGAAGATCTTTCTGCTGTGTCTGAGCTGCAGAGCACAGAGCTGGCTCAGAGCAGGATGTGGTGTTCCCATTGGCCTCATTACTGATGGAAATTGCTGTGGTTGCTCAGCTCAGTGCCTGTTGCATGCTGGAGGTGTTTCTGAGTACACCTGCAGAGCAAGGTTCCTCAGAAGTTTTAAGCATGAAAAGATGAAGGAATTCTATTTTGAGTCTCCTGCTGATGTTTTTCCTACTTTGGTTTGTCACAACAGGGAGAAATTAAATGACATCAGTCCTTGTGTAGTCAGGCAATTAAATTCTATGCAAGGCTGAACCCCAGACACCTCTGTGCTTCTGTGCATCAGGTGCTTACATTCCTTTGTCAAGGCCATAAGCACTATCTGCAAGGATCAAGAGATTTTGTCCAGAGTTACTCACTCAGCCCTTGTCCTTTGCCCGACAAAAGCTGCCAGTGCCTCTCCACAGCTGCCAGTTCCACTTGCTCCTTGAAGGATGGCCTGGCTTTTAAGGGCATGTCTACATTGTCAGCTGCAGACAGACACATGCTGTGCTCTGAACTGGAGCTGCCTTTTCCTGGGAGTGGTGCAGAGATGTAAATGCCAAACTGCTTGCCACGCTAATGAGTCCAGCTGAGTGACATTGTGTCCTACTGGGTTTTAGGCACATGCATTCCTTCCAGGGAGAGCACTGATGTAGTGATCAACATCCATCTTAAAACATTATTTTGTTTGGTGTCAAGGAGAAAAAGTATTAGAGAGACAAATAAGATTTTAAAATAACAAACAGTGGGAATATATATTTAGTCTTATGTTTTACAATTTGACATGCCACTCTGAGTCAAGTTAGATAAGCTTTGATCCCCCAAAAGGGACTTTTTAATGTTCTAACAATGCACCAGTTTTCTTACAGAGTGTAGCTTATGTTAGCGTTATGGTTTCCTTTATTTTTTGCTGATGTGCACAAGCCAACATTGCAATCTTTAGGGTAATACCAACAGCATGAGACCTGATCGTGTTTCAAAACCAGACTGAGCAATACTAAATAAATATTCAGAATGTAGGTCCCATAAACATGATTCACCACGCAACTATAGATACAATTTTAGTGTTTAATTTGAGAATTATGTGCTTTAAATCAAGCCTGAGGCACCCACAGACCCTGCACTCTGTACCATATGAATCTGAAAGGATTTGATGGCCTGGAGGAGAATGGAATAAAGCTGCTGTGGCTCCTTACTTGGAGTACTACCCTTTGAGTGACTAATAGAAAAAACAGTTTTCAATTTTCACTAGGTAATTCATCTGACTGTTGCCTAAACTGCTCCCTAGAGAGAAACAGTTTGGGCAGAAAAAGTGTTTGCGAAATACACATCAATTTACTGACAGCCACCAAAAAAAAAAACCAAACTAACTCAATGCATGTGACACTTGTCACATTAATGAGCACAATTCATATTAAGAGTTTGACACTTCCTAGCTGAAGTATTTGATTGGTCTTTTCTTGTTATTTTCCCCAAATAAAGCTTAGCATACCAAGTGTGCCTGTAGTGACGGGGCATCTGTTTATAAATGTCTCAGTGTTGCCTCTTGGATGAGTGTGTGGAAGTGTCAGGTACAAAGTAAAGTGAAGCTCGGCTTGGCAGCAGGATTAAGCCATTAAACAGTCTGTGAGCATAAAGTTCTCTGTACCTGCTCTCTCCTCTGCACTCCTGCTTAACCAACGTGTGCTGTAATTGCCACATTGTATGCCTACGTGCTCCTGCCCTGGGTTAGCATAATAAACATCCTAAATCACATTATGCTGTGTATCAGTGGCTCAGCATTCAAGATCTGTTCCTTGCTAACCGAAAATTATGACTTATCCCTGCCTTTGATTTTCTCTATTGACTGCTGGCTGTTTCTGTAAGGTTACTGTGGAAACAGGAAGAGGATCCAAGGATAGCAGTTTGTCTGTGGCATGTCTGCGCATCCGTATGTCACATCTATATGGCCTAGAGGTGTTGACGTGTAAGAGCAAACACTACAAGAGAAAAGGTTTGCAAGTTAGGAGAGTGCAGCAATCACTGTTCTGTCAGCAGCAAATGCAAGGGCTCACAGTTGGCAGGAGTCTTAAATGCCGGTTTTCCTGAAGGATGTTTTACTACTCCTTATCCTGGACTAGGAGACGATATTCACATCTGCAAAATGCTGCAGAATAAAGGGGACTTTTTTCAATTTCTTTTTCCCAGCTGTAGAGTTAGAAATCTTGATTCCTCTCTCAGAGTAATATTCACCCTCTGCAGATCTCAAACAGTCTGTGTAACCCTGTCCCCACCTTAAAAATCAAGCAGAAGAGGTTCTTAATGCAGTGCCCAGCTTTCCCTTGGCTACATTTGGATCCTTGCACTGACCTCGGTGGGAAATCCAGTCCCACACACAGTCCTGGATGGATTCGGCCTTCAGCATCTGTTCCTCAGTTTCCCACCAGTCAGCAAACACAGACACTGCCTCAGCCATCAGACTTCTTCAGACTACAATTCTTATAATTTGATTATTATGAGCTATTTATTTTTATTTGTTGAAATATCAGATGCTGAGGATAGGCTATTAAAAATTACTCTGAGGGATGAGGAATATGGTAGGCAGCTATAAGTTTGTGATGACTTAGCCCAATTAGTATTCTCTGTGATGAGATGAATTTCCTTCAAAAGATGGATAGATAAAATTTATCTTGTCCTCTGACTAAGCTTGCCTACGTCTGTGCTATGGGGGCAGATTTTTAGTACTCTGAGCTCCTTTCCACTGCTGATATTCCCTGTATGACTCTTCTGGGAAGGTGACTGTAAATTCTGAAGGCAGGATCTGGAACTGAATGCACAACATTCCTGTAAGTCTGAAAACACAGATGTCGTTTCCTGGCTGATGTTGTGAAACAAAGAGATATTCCTGCTAATGCTTTCAGAGAGAACATCTTCCTGTACAGGACAGAGAATATAAAAATACCTTAAAATCATAGAATATCCTGTGTTTTAAGAGACCAACAAGGATAATCGGTCCAGCTTCTGGCCCTACCCACAACAGTCTCGAAAATCACACCGTGTGGCTGACAGTGTTGTTCAAACTCTTCTTGAGCTTAGTGCCGTTGCCACGTCCCTGGGAAACTTGTTCCAGTGCCCAGCCACCCTCTGGGTGAAGAATCTTTTACTAACATCCAGCCTAAGCCTCCCCTGACAAAACTTCATGCCATTAAGACACAGCTTCATGACACCACATCTTGAATATGTTATGGTTAGAAGGAGATTAGGCCTGTTTTGGTTGCAGTTTTCTGTGACTTGTTTCTTGCTGATCTGCTCTGCCATTAGCTGGAGAAGAAGTTTTTGTCAGGATTCCTGGCCTGCTGTGCTGCCTCTCTGCCTGCCCTGATCTCCAAACATGGGTAGGGATGCACAAAACAGCTGGCAGAGAAACTGGGAACTGGGAATCGATTTAATTTCCTTGTGCACTACGTGAAAAATGTTTTCTTTTACTTTACCTGGAAGTGGCTATCTTGGCCCCCTTGTTGCTCAATTACCTCATTACTTCAATAGCATCCCGGCCCAGGAGAAGAGCTGCAGGACACCAAGCTGGTTCATCTAGCAGACAAGGGTTTGGAGAGGCCAGCAGAGATTGGCATTTCTTCCTGTGAGGCACTGCTGCAGAGCTCCCTGTTGCAGGCAGCCGAAATAATGTGTTGGAGTGCACAAAGTGTCGGTGGCAGAGCCCTCAAAGCAATCTCGACTCTAAACTATCAGTTAGAAGCTGAAATCAGTCTTCTCAAAAGATGTATTCCAGTTTCATACATGGGAAAGCAGAGTCACAGGGCTTTGGTAGCACGCACAGACATCATCCTGCAGTGAAATCAGTGGCAGCTAGAGATATCATGGTGCTTGGTTCCTTTTCCATAATCACACTGCCTTTGGATGGATTTTGGAGTGGGTACAACTGAAACCACCTCTCATTTTCTGTCACAGCACTTGCTGAGCAATGTGATTCAGGCAGCAGAAAGCATCACCTGAATGTTAGTGGGATCTAACCTGTGCCATAGCCTCACCACCCTCACAGTAAAGAATTTCTTCCTAACATTTAATCTAAACCCACCCTTTTTCATTGTGAAGATATTCCCCCTTTTCTCTCACTGCAGGCCCTTGTCAAAAGTTCCTCTCCAGCGCTCTTTTAGCCCCTTGCCATAGTGGAAGGTGCTCTGAGGTCCTCCTGAGCAGCCTTCTAGTCTCCAGGCTGAACTTTCCCAGCCTACACCCTAGCAAAGACATTCATTCCCACATATGTACTGAGCTAGAAAGTCTCAGTACCAACCTCACAAACTTAGGATAAAAGTTAAAGAGACAAAACGATAAACGGGTGTAAAGAATTAAATGTTTCCCTTTGGAAACTCCTTTCAGGTTAGGGGGTAAAGCCAATTAAAATTTGTATAACAGTCAAAGCAATTGTCATTTTCATTTATTGCTCTAGGCACTATGGTAGTATAGATGATTTATAATGACAAATTCTGTTAAAAAGTAATAAACAAACTCTCTTTAGAGGCAGCATTTATAGATGAAATTTTTAATCAACCAGACTATTATAATTAGAATGTTGGTCAGTTAAAAAAAAACAAACCAAAACAAACAAAAAACCCACCCAAACAAAAAAACCAAACCAAACAAAAAAAAAAAACCCATAAAACCCCCCCAAAACCCCCACCAACTAAATTTCTTTAATTAAAAAGGTATTTTGTGTAAAAAAAAAAAAAAGGTGGTTTAAATATTCTCATCTGGATGAAAATCAATCTGTATTTTGAGAAACCAAGATCCATAGGTTTTCTGGGGGTTGTCAAATATTCACTGTCTGTAGAAACTACTCCCTTTATATGTTTATAACTGTCAATTGCTGTATAAGTTTCTGGATAGAAGGATGCTCCGTTTCCAAAATCTCACAATGGAGGCTCTGCCTGCGTCTTTACAAGCAGCAGTATCAGGGCTGTGCCAAAGAGTTGTATCCCAAGAAGCTGGGAATTCACCCGATGTCATATTGTTAAATAGGCAGGCACAGCAAATAGTGGTCTTCTGGATAAAACTTTCCCAAGGTTTCTGCCTCTGGCTAGAGAGGCTCTGCACATCCCTTCGGCCACCACCACCAGGAGCAAGGGAGGCTGAGCATGTGAGGCTCACTGCTCTCCTCTCAGCAGTTTCATGGTGGCAGTAGAAACTGGAAACCCACATTTTACAGAGGTTCTGAGGCTATATCACATCTTCTCTGCTGCACCAGAGTGGTGTCAGTCTATCTATGTGTTGGTATACGCACCAAAATTTCCTCCCCGATTGCCCCGAGCAAAGGGGTTCTCCAAGCCTGACTGTGCTGGTCTGAGTTGGTAGCACTGAGAAATGCTTATTAGGGCAAAAAGCTGTGCTGGAGACAGGCAAAACAAAAAACAAACCCAAGCAAAATAGGCCTTTCATCCAGCCTGAAACAGCAGCGGATGTGAAAGGTACACATGGATTAAAAGTGGTTGCCTCAAGTTTGACTTTGTAGGGCAATTAGTCAGTCTGGGAAATAGGGAAGTGGTCACTCACAGTAGAGAAAGGTATTTGTAAGCAGAGAGGTGGTGAGGATGCCAGCCTCTATGGGGTTAGGAGGCACAGGTGACACATTGCTTGAAGAAGATAGAGGGAGAACTTTTTCTAAATTTAGAAATTGCAAAATCTTGCCTCTGTTGAGTGTCCAAAATAAATTGTAACAGCATCAGAAGTAGGTGTTTTGGCTCATTCATATCTCTAAATTTTCTCTCTTTTTTTTCCCCTTTTTGTTTGTTTTTTTCCCTTAGCAAATTTGTGCTATAAATTCAACACTTGCTTGTCATAAGATGAGTTATTGGTCCAAAGGAAGTTCAGATCTGCGGAACAACTGTACAACCACAATGAAAATGCACAGTAGAGTCATATTAACACAACATCAGTAAGGGAAATTTTATGCTTTACTAAAACTGATGCTGTGAATTACTCAGTTATGTGAAATCAGACAGAATGAGTGCAGAACAATGAATTGTATAGCACTAACTGCAGCTCTGGGCCAAGATGCAGTATCTGTGCACAGTAAATACACAACACAGAAGAATGGCCTCAGTCTCAATGTGTTTTCACTGCATTTGCAAACACTTTGGTCAAAGTTCAGGTAAAAAGAAGGACATGAATCAGAGTGGTTATGCATATGAAATGCAGGTATGGTAGACTTAATGGTGATTGCACATATGGAAAAGTGATTTTGGGAGGCAGAGAGAGAGACAGAAAGGCTGAGTAGCAAGCACTGTATCATTTGAGGATCATCACACACGTGTGCAATCTGAACTTGCCTGTGCCCTGTTCTTCCTCTTGGTAAAGTGCAAATGGTGACACTTTGCTTTGAAGACAGTACTAGGTGTCATTACTCATAAATTTCCTTGTAATGGGTGTGGATGCATGGGTTTGGGAAAATATGGTTTGGCCTTCCTTGAACAGATGCAATTGCTTCTCTGGTTGGGAGAGGACCATTTCATTGACTCAAAAAACTTGTAATGCTGGACTTTGGAGTCACGAACTTTCAGGCTCTGCCTTGG
>VXBQ01013120.1:88384-142803 GCA_013400175.1 Phainopepla nitens | reverse complement strand
GGGCTGGGGCCGTGCTGGGGCTGGGGCCGTGCTGGGGCTGGGGCCGTGCTGGGGCTGGGGCCGTGCTGGGGCTGGGGCCGTGCGGGGCAGCGGGCGCTGACGGCCCCGCTGTGCTCGCAGCCCGGGCTGACAGCCGTGCCCCGCCCGCAGCCCGATGACTCTGAACCGCGGAGACAAGCGGCGCGGCAGCACGCCGTTCGCGGCGCAGCAGCACCTGCACCGCCGCAGCATGCCCGTGGACGAGCGCGACCTGCGGCCGCTGCCCGAGGAGCTGTCGGGCCTGGCGCGCTGCACCTCGTACAGCCCCGGCGGCGAGCACCGCCAGAGCTGGGCCTCCGACTCCTCCGACTCCGTCATCTCCTCGGGCAGCGACTCCGACGGCAGCCTGTACAAGGTGATCCTGCTGGGCGAGCACGGCGTTGGCAAGACCAGCCTGGCGCGCATCTTCGGCGGCGTGGAGGACTGCGCGGACGCGGAGGAGGCCGGTGAGGGCACAGCGGGGCACAGCGGGCTCGGAGGTGCCAGGGACCTCCGGCTCGGAGCCTCCCCTACGGCCATCCCCTCCCAGGCCACCGGCAGGGATGGAGGAGAATAACTTCTTTTGCTGAACTTTTTTTTTTTTTTTAAATTTTCCGTAGGAAATACGTACGACAGATCAATTATAGTTGATGGAGAAGAAGCATCTCTCGTGGTGTTTGATATATGGGAGCAGGTACTTACAGCTCTTTCCTTATGCTTTTGCTTTATGGCTTGGTCTGTAGTTCCCTTTAAAAAAAAAAAAGTAGAAATGGAACAACTATGCTTATTTTTTCAATCAGGTAAGTGACATTAAAAAAATTAGAATTCATACTGCCTTTTGTTCTCGCTGCAATTAATTTCTTGTAGCTAGGCAGGCAGTTTAAAATCCTGAATAGAGCTGAGTGAGACTCTCTTAATGCTTTGAATAATCAGTATCTCACATAAGCAGCCCAGGGAATTCCTATAAAATTAGAGATTATCAATCTGATCAGGGCAGACCTGATATTATTTCTGAAAGCAAGAGAAATTTCTTTTGTTTTGTATTTTAAATAACAAAATCTTTGAAATTTTGGGGAGATTGGCTTGCTTTTACCGACTTTTTATATTAAACCTAAGAAAAGGGTCTTTAAGGTGCTTAGAGTAATAAATCATCACTCAGTGTTGAATACATTTTTCAGCAAAATAAATCTATTTATTGTCTGTTGTTTCAGGATGACAGCCAATGGCTCCAGAACCACTGCATGAAAATGGGAGATGCCTATATTATTGTATACTCAGTGACAGACAAAGTTAGTTTTGAAAAGGCTTCTGAGCTAAGAATCCAGCTGAGAAGAGCAAGGCAGACAGAGGACATTCCTATTATCCTTGTGGGAAATAAAAGTGATCTGGTCCGGTCCCGGGAGGTCTCAGTTGATGGTAAGAGAATTTTACAAGTGCTGCCTAAAGCAGTAGCAAAGGCCATGCAGGATCGTGGCCAATAGAAATGGTCTCAGCTTGATGCAGAAAAATGTATCATTTAAGGATCGCTGGGAAGCAGAGCCAGCTGGTTCGTGCTGAAGGGCTTGGTAGCACAGAAAACACTGGAGTTGGTTGTGGGGGAAGATGTGTGGCTGTGCAGAGCTCTGAGCTGCAGAGTGAGAGAAAAATGCATTAGAGCTGCAGCTTCAGCACAGGACTACTAAAGCCAGGCTTTAATTGCATGGTCCGTGTGCAGCAGCACTGGCCAGGCTCGGGATGTGGCAGTGTGAGCTGTGCTCTCTGAGGGACACAGTGCCATGTCACAGAACCCAGGCAGCTTCAGGAAAGGGGATCCCAAACAGCCTGTGCAACCCTTTCTGCTGGAGGTGACTCCATCACATTTGAGCTGAGCTGGTGGGACCAGGCTCACACAACTCAAAGGTCTTTTTGGGTTCTCCAGCTGTGATCCATGAGAATCCTCTCAGCCAGTTCCAGCTGGCATTTAGGTACCTGGAGAACAGGAATCACTGCCAACACCACAGTCTTGATTTTGCTTATTTAAATGCTTTGTGAGGCTTTTTCTTTGGCTGGGTTTTGTTTTGTTTTGTTTTGGGGTGGGTTTTTTTCTTTTCCACTGGAAAGAATACTCTGAAATATTGGTGCCTTGATGATGAACCATCTCTCCCTATCTGATTTGCCATGCTCCCAGTGTTAAATTCCTGCACAGAGATTTGGCTGGAATTCATCAGGAGGTTACTTCTTCAGGCTGGGGCAGGGCACGGTTGACCTTCCAAGTTCTGACATCTGTAGCTTCCTCAGGTTTACAACTCTGCCATTATTTACCACAGCTGACTGTGGAAATTTGTGCTGCAGCAATGTTCCAGCGTTAACTGCTTATGTCCAGAACACTGAACATCTTGTATTTCAAATTCAGCCCTGGTCAGATTCCGTGATGCACAACTTTGTGCCCTCTACTCATCTGTTCAATGACTTGACTTTGTGGCCTGTATCAGCTCCACTTCTATTGGTGTGGAAAACTCCTTGTTACAGCAAGGCAGAGGCGCAGAATTGCTTAACAGCTTCCAGAATAAGCCCCATTTCTTTCTATACCTCACACTGTTCCATATCAAACAGCAAGCATGCTTCCAAGGCCTCTCCTAAATCAGCTTTAGCTCTTGAACAGTACAGGGACAGTCTGGCTGAAGGACTACTGCTGCCATGTATTCAGTTCCATTGATCAAACGAGATTTCTGACTATAGCACAACAAAACCAAGAAGAATAAGGGGGCAAAACCATGAGGGCAGATTTGGGTTTTCCTATTTTGCAGTAAAGTTCTTTCATGGCATTGAAGGCACTTAAAACCAGTGTTTGTTTTGCTTTTCCGACAGCGTACGTGAAGAAAAAACATCCATCTCCACTCATGCCCCTTTTTGTCTTTCCGTGCAGAGGGCCGGGCCTGTGCTGTGGTGTTTGACTGCAAGTTCATCGAGACCTCAGCTGCTCTGCACCACAACGTCAAGGACCTGTTTGAGGGCATCGTGCGGCAGATCCGGCTGCGCAAGGACAGCAAAGAGGACAACGCCCGCAGGATGGCCAACACCAAGAGGAGGGAGAGCATCAGCAAGAAGGCCAAGCGATTCCTCGGCAGAATTGTGGCAAAGAACAATAAGAAGATGGCTTTCAAAGCAAAATCAAAGTCTTGCCATGACTTGTCTGTGCTATAGGAGCTCTCAGCAAGGGCAGGTGTGGCAGGGATGAACAGCACCTGGCTGCTCAGAGAAGTGCAGATGACCCTCGTGGTGATAACAGCCGTGACCTTTCCACTGAGACTCTCATTAATGCCTTAAGGTGCTCAAGCAAGTCTGGAAGTTACCCTACGGTGCTTCATTGATAAGTGGTCTAAGTTTCAGTGTGTGCAAGTAAATGAACTAACTTGAAATATGAGGCTTGACATGGCCACTGTGTACATATGTTCTATATCTTCTTGTCTTGAGGCTACTGGAGATGCAAAGATAAGAAAGGATGACTATCACCATAGACTTGTCTCGTTTGCAGAGCAAAACTCGAACTTGTACGCAGGCTCGTACACTCTTTTTAGTATAAAGCAAGCAATGATAAATCTTTTTAAATTTAAATGTGGGGAGGGGGGAGTAGAACCGGAGTAGAATGGGAGAAAACAAATTATATGCATATTTAAATACAGAACAAATCAGAAACATTTTATGAGGTAACAGAAATCATTTTATGAGGTTAATTTGCACTTCCATTAACTGTTATTCAATTAATAGGTTACTTGTTTACATGCAGATTTTATAATAAAATATTATTTCCTGTTGTAAAAAAAACATGCTTTTCTCATGGTGTGTGTAAAGAATGAGAGAGCAGTATTTTTATACTGACCTTTTTCCAATGTACTAAATGTTATACTCAGACTGAAGATTTATGTGTGATAAAGTTCTGGAACAAGATGCATTGGGAAAATCCTCTGTCCTTTTCTGTAATAAAGAGTTTCTTTAAGAAGTAACCCCTACTTTTATGAATACTCCAACAGCTCTTCTTGGGAAGGGAGCCTCTGACCTTTCATATTATTGTTCCTCCTCAACCTGGTTCTCATCAGCTTTGGCAGGAGCAGGGCTTTATATACTGCCTTTAGTGAGATTGATGTGTTGTGTTTATATTGATAAATTAAGCACTGTAGTGTTTGAAGTCCTCTCCTGGCTTGAAGGTCTTGTGTTACAGCCAATAAGCAAATGCAGAAGGTTGTTTTTTTCCTTTCTGGCAGCAGTATAATTGTCCAATCTACTCCCACTCCTGTAGATAGCTTCCAGTGGTTTCAAGAACCTCAAAGCAGACTGGCAAGGGGGTTTGAAGGAGCTATAGGATTCAGTTGTGTACAGTGGCCTTCAGTGCTGTTTTTGTGGCCATTTAGAGTGCTATAATCAGTGTTTTCCCATGATTTTTCCCGATTTACTATTAATTAATTTAAAACCAAATGTTGCAGTGCAAGAACTGGGACTTATGGCATTTTCTTTATAAATTCCTCTTCACAGAATACATTCTCTTAAAAATAATCCATAAACTCTGTTCTCAAAACCCATAAAACACAGTCCTCTGCCTCTTTCCACTGTCCCTGCCTGAGTTCAGTTCATTAGAGATGGTTCCAGCTGCCTGAGAGCCCAGTTTGTCCATGGTTTTAGAGGGGCTGAGCTTTCCCAAGGCTCTGGGAGGCTTCCTCAGGTCCCACACCTTGCATTGGGCTTCCAGAGCTTGGGCAAACAACTCTCCCTGGAGTTATTCCAGTGCTTGGGCACTTCTCAGGAACAGTGCAGGAATTCACATGGGGAATGCAAGAATTAGCAAATTAGCATCTCCTGCTGTGCTGCTGGCTGGTTACATGCCCAGTTTAGCTTATGTTGCTGCTAACAGGTCACATTTCTTGTGAAAAGAAGTGTTGCCTTTGTGTTCTGAGTGGTCTAAAGTGAATGATTCTGTCCTGCAGTCAAAGCTCACATTTACCTGAGCAGACACTTTAACTGGATTTGGCTTTATATTTCCACTAGCCTTGCTTCCTGGCAAGCTATTTTCTGTTACAAATCTATCATTATCTATGATATATCCATTATTATCCATTATGGGACATCTGATCACTGTCAGAGTATGGCACCAGGCATCTCTGTACACAGAACCTTTTAATGTCAACACCAAAGCAGTTGCTCTAATCCTGAAAATTCTACAACAAGAGTGTCCCAGCTTGGCACATCCCTATTCTATATCCCCATCCCACATCTATATCCTTTTCTATATGCCAGGGTTAATGACAAAACTACATCATGTTCCCTGTTGGCAAAGCCTCAGACTTTTGGTTACCCTTTGCTTTCACAGTGCCCAGGAAAGGACTGACCTGTCTAATTGATTTATGGGATGAAATCCTGTCCATAATAAATACCAGGAATGGGTTGCACACTGGCAGTGTAAGATTGGGCATTTCACAAAGTGACAATGATGTGTTGCATCATTGCAGCTGCAAAACCTCTTCAAGGTTGTGGCTACCAGCTGTGATTTTCGCCCACTGACATATAAATCAGATGGTTTTTACTGTTCATGAACTCAAAGGTCAGCTTGAGGCAATTCTTAAGCCTAAGATATTTCTAAGGAGCTCTAGCATGTTCCTACTGGCTCATCTAAACCATAGAAAAGAATTTGTATTTTGGAAGTATGTCATATAAGATGCTGTGAGACAATAAGCTGTGAGACACTGTAAAGAAACATGGGCTAATTTAGAAAGTTTTCTATCAGTTAATATTGTACAATAGAATAGTTATTCAAAATCTCACTGTACTATTTTTTACATTTATTTGTTTGTACAGGTATTAGCATAATTCAGCCATGGCTCTTGAGAAGGGGAAGGTTTGTTGCTATTGCAGCTCTAACAATATTCTGCTATAGACCACGATCATATTCTATGCTGTAGAAGTATTATCATGAGTAATATTTTGTGGAGATTTTGAAGCTCCTGGAAGATATTCTGCCCAGAAGAAAAAAAATTATTGGATGTAATTTAGTGGAATTTTCAAGCAGACTTTTTGGAAGTACATACACAGCAATAGATAAAAACCAGTAACTAGCTGACAAATGTCTCTAAAACTCAACTTTCTTCAAAACATTATCTGTATCCTCAAGCCTTTGAAATTCATCTATAAGTTTTTGTAATTTGAGATGTTTTACTGGTGTGGTTACTCAGATTCTTGTCATTAATGGGGTGAATCCGTCATGTGAAAAATAGTGAGTCCCAGGCAACAACACATTCTCTAATTATTACCCACGTAGAACAGAGTATAAGGGGTAACGTGTGAATTTTCTAATTTTTTGCCAATGCACGTCAGTTTTAATTCGGAGAGACAGTTCCAACAGTCATTTAATCTTTACTGCTTTCTCTGCTGCTGCCAGCTGAAGTTCCTACTACTGCTAATTGTGGTGGTGGATTCTGTGTTGGCACAAATTCATTTGGAACAGCCAATTGTTAACAACCACAGTGCAAGGACATTGCCTTTTATATGTGACACACACGTTAGGAAAACAAAGCAAACCCTCTGTGCTTGCTGTGCTAAGCTAGACTCTGTACATTCTTCACCATAAGAAAAATGTGAAAAATATCATTCCTCCATCTGCCAAACCCACGAAGCATAAAATCATGTCACATAAATATAGATGAAATTTTATCTGCTGGGGAAGACTTGGCATCACCAAAAATCAAGTTTTACTCAGAAGCATTTTCTCAAAATAGGAGTAGAAAAATCAGAGCATGATCTACATAGTAACATTGGATAACATTGCTGTTCCTCACTGAGAAGGAAAATATAGTGAGCTGGCAGTGATTAAGAATGCAGTGTATGACAGAAAATTGGTAAGATGCAGTCTAAAAAAAGTGAGTTAATACTTACTTATATCATGCTGAAATTTACTTCAGCACTCTTAATTTTTTTGGAAGACAATACAGGTTTAATTTCCAGTACTTCCCAGAGACCTGAATGGATTCATGCAGTTGCAATCAAAAGTGATGCCTGTGCATTCCAGAAGGTTCCTTTAACTCATACTTTACCACAAGATCTCTGGCATTGTAGTGGACACCTTGATTCCCTCTTTGCACAAAGGAACACCTGAACACCAATACTACTGAAGATATCAATCTCTAAAAATCGGAATAGTAAATTACATCCACTGTCCTTGTGCTCTATGCCATGGATGTTGAGCAGAGAAGTAAAAGAGAGAACAAATCCAAATTGCATGTCTGCAAATAATGTTTCTGTAGCCACTGTTCAAAATTCAAGAGGGAACAACATTGTTTAACTTAAAAATGTAGTAAGGATTCCATCACTAGAAGGTAGGAAGCAGCCTAAAAAATTTACTTCACCAAAAAGTATCAGTTAATCACCACAGAATTGTTCTGGCTACTGGTTAAAATGCCACTTGTATGTCTTGAAGACTTTCCTCTCTCTTGCTGACTTCTCCCCCTCCCCTTTTTTCCTATTTATAAATGTGCTGCTGAATGAATCATTGGAAACCAATTAGGAGCCTACAGATCTCTTTTCCCCCTCTAATAATTCCCATATTTATCACAGAAAATGAAGAAAATATTCATCTGAATTACAATTTAGGGCTCAGAGAAATATAGAATATGTTTGAAAATATTAATTTTCCCATCCTCCTATAAAAGCCTCACTAAGTTCTTTACACAGGGTTGGAGAAAGGAAAAGATATGAACCACAAGTGCTCCTGCTCAGAACAGTTTAGTAAGACCCAGGAGAATCTCTTCAGCTTGTTCCTAGCAGTAAATCCCACTTCCATCAGTCTCACTTAATTAGCATAAATGATTATGGTACTGTTAAGCTTGCAGTCCCACCGAAGGCTATGACCTTTTCTTTGGGAATGAGTTTTCACTTCAGGAAATGCTTTGGCAGAGGAACAGTAATTTTTGTCACGTCTGAATTGGATTATTGTAATGCCTTGTGCTTAACAAAGAGCCTCCAGGAGCTGCAGGTAGGAAACACAGCCCTGTAAATGGAGCTGGCTGTGGCAAGAGGAGCAGAGCACTCCTGTGTGCAGGGCAGGGCTCCCACACCCCCCAGCTGAGGTGGTGGCCTCAGAAAGGCTGTAAATGGCATTGGACCAGTGGCAAAAATGCCTCACTTCATTGTATGTCTCTTGGCTGGCTGCAAAACTTGTTGGGCACACCACAAAGCCAGCAGCATGGCTGGAATTTGGAGCGCTCCACGAGAGCAAACAGCATTTCTGCTGGCAGGGACTCAGGTAGCTCACTGGGGGTGTTGGGGCCACCACAGCTGAGGGCACTTGGCACTGCCCTGGGACCTGCAGGAGGTCCTGTCCTCTTCCTTCCTCCTGCAGGTCAGGGATACCTGACTGGACTCACACACAGGGAGCTTTAAATCCTTGCATTTCCTTCCAGGCCTGCCCCTGGAATTCAGAGAGGAGAGCTCACCACTGCCCCTCAATGGAAACAAGAATGGAACTGTGGGCTGTTCAACAGCCAGATGCTGAACAACTTTCTCACAGATTTCTCAGCTTTGGGTATCTCAGTTGTGGGGCACCTTTGTCACGTACTTTTCATGTCAGCTGCAGCTTTATGTCTGCAGCCTCCATGGTAGCACTGTCACCCTTGCACTGCTCTGCTGCTGCACAACCTTCTGGGAATCATCAGCTGGAACACAAACCTAGGCCCCCAGCTCACTGCTTTACATACTATTGTCTGGGTAAAAAAATGTCAGATTTTGCTGCACTTAAGTTCTTGATTAAGACAGCAGAGCAAATTAAATTACTCTCTTCCTGAACGGCAGGGCTGTGGTTGCATTTGCAAGGCAAAGGGAATGCAAGACAGCTACTCTGTGCATGGAGAAAAGAAATAAAACTTACAGAATCTAATAGCCACCTCTCATTTTTACCCTCTAGCCATTTTTTTCAGTGGAAATAGTTTTGGCTATTGAATATTGTTGTGTATGCTCTTCTGCCCTCTCACTACTCATGAATCCTTGGATCTCTATCCTTCCTGCCCAGTCCCATATAGAAAATCTTCCAAGAAGCCTAACACACGAAATCTCAGGGAAAACAAGTAAGGTGAAAGATATGAGTAGTTGCAAAGTTTGCGTGATTATGAAAGGCACAAACAAAAGCATTTTATTCAACAAATCAACATTTCTCTGCAGGGTTTACAACACAGAGTTTACAGCAATTTGGTAGCCGATTAAAGCAAAAAAAAAAAAAAACCTATGTTATAGAAAACACAGAACTATAAATCTTCATCAATAATGAATATTTTCTGTGTTTTTCTTGATGCTCTGCAGCAGATCTAAGTCTGTAGTTAACTGCTCAGAAGTAGAGAAAATGGAAACTATTTTGGAAACTAAGACCAGGCTCTTCCTATCTACCTCTTTGTCACTACCAATAATGAGCTTTCACTTGTGCAAATAAAGACCCTCAACTCATAAGTATGATACACAACAAATGCATTTATATATAGTTATTACTGCTGAACTGTGCTTTCTTTTTTCTTCTTAGGTAGCCATTTAAAAAAAATAACAGTGGAGGTCTAAGGTATAGCATAGAATTAAATATGCATGAAAATAAGGCAGCAGACAGCAATGAGTTAGCAAATGATGCATCCTGCACATCTGTCTCATATCCAGTGTTAGGTCTTCAAGATCCTGCAGAGCTGAGGGATCCCTGCATTCTGCACAACATTTTTCCAAAGGCTGAGCTGGCCAAGTACCAGAGCAAAACTGAACAACCAAGTCCTCAAGCACAAAGATTTAGGCTGCAAATAAACACTGTACCTCCTACCTTCCCAGGGATTTCATTAGGAGAATGTCCAGCTCTGTTTAGAAAGGTTTCAGGGGTTCTAGAAAAGAGTACATTATATTAGAAAAACATAGTCAAAACCAAAAAGGTGTTAGGAGCTTTTTTATGAACAGTTTTATACTTAGCCTTCAGAAAATTAATAGTAAATTAAATTTTTATTTAAAAACTGAAGATCTTGGCTTGGCTTGGCTAGTAGATGGTTCATTTTTAATTATAGAGTAAATAATTAATGACCAAATCTTTATTATTTCAGTCCCAAAGTAACGTTCTGCCCTTCAAGGGTTAGATGAATTAAGGAGCATTGCGTTTTAACCACGGAAATTGTGAATTGGTTGACTTTTTGTTTTTTTGCTGGCTTGGATTGCAACCCCTTTAAACTCACCCTGCTCTCACCTCCAGTGTGAGTGAGGACATCTCCAGACTTTGAAGTGAGCCCTGCAGTTGAGTGTTTTTCTGCTTTTCTGCTTTTTAATTTCTTTTTGAATGACTGCTGCTAATACAATATTCATCTGAGGAGTCTGATGTAGAACAGATGTCAAGTCCAAATGAACAAACCACAGGCAAATTTTGACAGGAGTTTGGATGTTGTGAATATTGTAAAGGCAAATTAGTATTTTGGGCAGTAACTTCAGGTCATCCTTGGCTGGACAAAGACTTCTAGTACTCTCATTAGTAAATGTGTAGTCAGTACAAAAAATATGTCAGTATTTTGTAGCTTTGTTTTCATTTAAGAGCTTTTAAGCATTCAAGTACTCTAAATTTTCAGTTTTGTGCTGAGGGAATGAGTTTAGTGGCAAGTATCAAAACAGAAGTATTTCTGTAAAATGACATTTATTTTACATTGCGTTTTCTAGGATTTCTAATTTAGGTATCACGGTCAGACTGACCCTGTGCTGACGCCCACTGGAAACACGCAAAAGACAGAGCTGGAACCCAGGGCAAGGGAAATACTCCTCTGCCTGTCCTGAGGGCTCTTGTTCCTCAGGAGAGCACAACTTTTGGCCTTTAACCATGGAGAAAGCTTCCAGGACTTTAGGATGAGTTGAGTTTTGTGTGTGTGAAGTAGATAGAACTGTAGTTTATCACAGGGTGAAAAACTTAGGTTTTGGGTTTTTAGTAGGGAGACAAGATGGAGGATCTGGGTGTTGGCTCTGCCTTCTTCTTGCTCTTCATCTGCTCCATTTTCTGCAGCGTTGGTGGCACAAATTCACTGGACAGAAACACCCACATTGCATGTGCTGTGTGAACAGACAAATAATTAGTTATTGGTAGTAGAATAAAAATAAAGTACATTTTAGGTATGTTGTAAGAGTTAATTGGATATCATATCTGTATAAAAGTCCTTGAAACCATACATCTTGTGACTTGCTGGTGCATTTCTCTAAAGTGTGCTAAGCCTGCTGTCGGCCAGCGCACTGAACTGTAAGATAAGAAACGATAAACAACTCTGAAGACTGAAAAAACAGAAATCCTGTTTGCCTCATTGAATCCCAGCACAGAACTGCCAGGGCTTTCCCTATCAGGGGAACCTGAACTCAACAACTGGCTCCAGCACAGGAGATTTTACAACGTGTTTCTACAACAAAGCAAAAAGGAAAGCACTGACTTGAACTCTGTGTGCAGCCTGATCTTCAATTCCAGGGCAGAGCTGGAAGGTTTGTGATGCAAACCAGCCCTGAGCTCCCTGCTGGAGTTGCAGCTGGAGGATGGAGTGGATAAACAGGGCACAGGAATTCTGCAGGTCCAGGTGCTTCGGGCACCCTGGGTCATCCCTGCAGCCAGCTGCTCCCTGCCTTAACTCCACAGCCAAATCCAGGGCTTCTTGGGCTGGGGCAGAAAAAGGAAGGACAACTACAGGAGGAATAAAATCACCACTTGCACTAATTCCTGGTCTCTGAGCAGCCTCAAGAAGCAGCACAAGGATTGCTGATTTCAACAAGGAGCTGTGCCTGAAGAAGACCAAGAGAAGTCTCCAAAGTGCTCAAGGAGGAGTTTGCTGTTCCATGCCATGGTGGGGAACTGGCTGCATCTCAAAGCATCACCTCCATCCTTCCTACTCTCCCCTTCCTGTTTCCCCCAAGAAAGCTTTTTGTAATTCACTGATTGTAAAGCTTTGTTTTCAAACAGCAGGATAGAGGTTTAATTAAAACTCCACCTGGTACTAACATAATCCAGCAAAATCCGTCCATTTCAGGAAATAAATCCTTGATGAGGTTGGCTAACCCAAGAGATGCAGTTTAGGCAGTTTTCTGCACTATTCCTTGATTTGTGATGTATTTCTGTGAGAAAAAATGCCCAAACCCTTCAAGTCTCTAAAACTTTTTACACATGGGAAATGCTTATTAAGGTCACTTGGTGAATAATGGACAAAAAACATTGACTGCATTTTCATGTTTTTTTTATCATTTTCACAAGGATGAAGAAAATCCTGAGCTGAAATTCCCAGTACTCCTGTCCTCTGAGATCCCTCTACCTGGATGGTACAGAAGGCACAGCACCTCTGTTGTTAAATGAACACACAGCTTTGTAATTCCTTTGTAATTCAGTACTATTTATGCAAATAATGTTATTAGGATCACAGAACAGATTCTGCTCCTTTCTGGAGAGTCAGCAGATTCAGGCCCTGCTTTTGGAAACACCAACACTTGTGTCCTGTCAGCAGAGTACATTGCATGTGGAAAACTGAATGAATATTTCAAAGGCTGTCAGCTTAGAATTGTGTTATTGCTACACTATGGGAAAAACAAAAATAGAACTTGGTATTGTGAGAGGGGCTGCATCACCTCATGAAAATGAGTGGTACATTTGCCTTTTGAAAACAAAATAATAGCAGAGCAATTTCTGTGAGACACGACACACTGGGGCAAAGACGTGAGCAAGCAGACTTCTCCAAACTGATAAAAACCAAAGGCCAAACAATTCTTCCACTGATGAGGAACATTCTGAGCCTTAAAGGTGAATGCTACATTTTTTTCCCTTTGCTTTCACAATTCAGACCCATTTCAAGGGCATCTTGGAGAATGGATGGTTCTGTATCTAGCTGCTTTAGCTTCCGGAATCATTGCCTGATGAGATTCCTCCTCATGAGATTCCTGGTTTCTAAAACAAACAGAGAATACTTTGGGGGGCTGTCCCGAGGCTGGCAATAAGAAAATAGCTGAGTGTCCCCAGGAACTGAGTGGGAGGACAACGATTTCCTGCTGAGCCTAGCAAACACAGTTTGTTAAACACCACCCGGTGAAGACACTGGGCTTTCCCTCAGACCTGACTGTAGCTGCATTTCCTCTCAGCAAAGATGCACCTTGAAAAACCACAAATGGGAAAAATAATTCTATTTTCAAGGGTATTTTGGACAAAATGGTAAATTATGCACAGAAAGAATTTGAAACCTGTACCTCATGTTACATGTTTTGCACAGGAATGTTTTGACAGATGGATGCATTCAGACAAGGCAATTAAGAAAACGAACCCAGTAAAGGTTTCCTGATTATTTTTGTTTCCAGCATCTCAAATATTTGAATGACTAAAAGCAAAAGTATGTTTCTATGTCTGGGAGGCAATAAAATTGTGGACAGGTCTTTCATTCTATTTGATTCAAAATAGACTAGAGGTCAGAGTTCTACAAACACAAATGCTTCTACCACACTGTCTGCTGTAGAAGAGCTCTGTTGAATTCAGAGGAACAGTTTTAATTTAAGAAATTAAACGTCTGCTGGGGTTTTTGAGGAGCTGACCTGCCCCAGCTGTCTCTCTCCCATCTCTTTGCCAGCAGGAGCATGTCCTGCACCCCACACCCCTGGCTAACCCAGTTGAAGGCACGGGACTAAAACCAGGGCTGAAATACGACCTGGATGCTCCTCACCTGAGAGGTGCCAGCCTGATTTGTGAATAACATGTCAAAGATGCACAGCAGTGTCCCAAAGCTCTCCCATCACAGCTTTCACTGCTGAGAGCTCTCCTGTACAGGCTGGTGTGTGTTAAAGAATGGATCAGAACTGAAACTGGTGGGCAGCTTTACTAAAGGTAATTTTATTATTGCCCCTTCCCTGATTTGCTGATGTTTGGCCTAGTGCTTGATGCTACTTGAATAAAATTCAAAGTGGTTTGTGCACATGTATTTGCAGAGCTGCTGCTCCAATGACTGAGCAGGACATCCACTGCTCTTCTTTTTCTGCAAACCAATATGTTTATCTCAGAATAATTTATTTACAAGACATCAGAATAATACTGACAAATTAAAATAGTGCCCAATATTTACAGGAAAACAGGAAAACTCAAAAGCATTCATCCACGGTTGGATTTTGAGGCTTTATCTCATGGGAATGGTAAATTAAATTCATTCAATTATTTTAATTTAGTTTATACCAGAGATGCAATACAGCCAGTTTTCTGACACTGAGCCAGAGAATAGGCACAGCTGGCTTTAAAAATCATTTTTCACATATTGTTGTTTTACCATTCCCTTCCAGTAAACATAAGTATTTCCACACAACTCTATCATCCATTTAATTTTAATAAATAGTATTTACAACAAATATTTTTCTTTAATGTTCCATTCTGATCAGATTGCTACGTCAAATTTTCTGGTATAAATGAGGTTGTATTTCACCCTGAAATCCCTTTCCCTTTCATGGGGCTATTTAAATGCCCGGCTCCAGGTGTGTGGCTGGTGCCAACAGAGCCATCATCAGTCTCAGTTATGGAAAATGTTACAGAGAGGTCTCAGCACACACCAAGGGCACTGGAGACCTCAGCCCCCTCTGTAATGAGCAGGTGTCAGCTGAGATCCCTGATAAATGCCTCCCCTGGCAGACACCTCTGTTTAGGGCTGCTTAAGGGTAATCACTTTTTTTAGTTAAAACTCTGAGCCTTAAAAACAAGCAGCATTTTCTTTGAAGATGTAAATGAAAAAATAATGCAGAACTAAGGTAGAGTTAGGCCTTCTGAAAAGAAGTCAGTGTTTCTTTCCTTTACACTGTCTCTTGACTGAAGAGTCCAAGAGCAAATTTAATGAGCATAGTTGCCACTAGATGTGTGCACAGTAGGATACTTAGTGCCAGGGGAGTAAGCAAGAATCCTCCCTATTTCTTGTTTAGATGCTGTATATTCCTAGTTCATTTATTATTTCATATGGGTAACTCAATATATTTTAATAAAATTTTAACATATTATTTGTATTTTACTCCATTAAGGTATTTTTGAAATTTTTTTTAGTTATTTCTAAGCAAAACAGAAGATTAAAATAGGGTAAAAACTTTTCTAGCTATGTTCTTTTGTTTCATTTCAGAGTACCTAAAATAAAATATACTGCCCACTTATTGGTAATTTCCTTGCCATACTGTTGGGGGTTGAGCGTTATTCCTTTTTTCCTATAGAATTTTCTCCCGTTTGTTGTGGGGGAACCGGGTGGCTGATACTTATGGGTACTTTACGAGACTAGAGAGTTTGGCCAGGCCCAGGGGGATGAGGGGAGGGAGGTAGCTCGGGGTGGGTTCGCCCTCTGGCAAGAGAACACACTCGAGGAGTTGCGNAGCATCCAGGACAGACAGCCTGGGGGTTTGTGAAGCAAGTTTCCCCCCCATCTTTCTTCCTGTCTCTGCAGCGGGGTCCCTGACTGTTTCTTTGTTGTTAATACCGCAGTTACTGTTGTTTTGTGTACCTTATTATATACACTAATAAAAGACTATTATTCTTATCCCCATATCTTTGCCTAAGAACCGCTTAATTTCAAAATGATAATAATTCGGAGGGAGGGGGTTTCCAAGGGAGGCTCCTGCCTTCCCTAGCAGATACCTGTCTTTCAACCTAAGACACATACCTAAAAATACAAGCAGTTTGCTTCTATTTATAGCTTTGCTGTGACACATACCTCAGGATTCCATAGAGTCGATATTGTAGCATTCCACATGCAGCATAAAATCAAACAATCAAAAAATCCCAGAATAGTTTGGATTGGGAGGTTCCTTAAATCACATCCAGTGCCACCCCTGCCATGGCAGGGACCCCTGCCACTGTCCCAGGGTGTCCCAGCCCCAGTGTCCAGCCTGGCCTTGGGCACTGCCAGGGATCCAGGGGCAGCCCCAGCTGCTCTGGGCACCCTGTGCCAGGGCCTGCCCACCCTCACAGGGAGGAATTTCAACAGAAGTCCATGTTAAGAGAGCAGTAGAATATAAAAACAGGTGTGGTTTTGTCACTGACAAGAAATAAAACAGCATTCATTTTTTCAACTTATTTTATCAGCATTGAAATAAGGAGATAAGCTTTTAGTGTTAAGTACAGATTTATGATCCCAGCTATGCTGCATTCTAAAGATGGAAAGTCCCTTCCAATAAAAAAATCCACTACAGGGCCATCATCTTCCTGTGAGTAGTTGCCTTATTCATGTGCCTAAAACTGGATGTCTGCTCAGGAAAGTGGGTGAATCATGGCTTGATTCAAGAGTTATTCTACTGAACTGAACTCATGCTGCTGTGAGATGAGAATAGAATACAGAGGGACCCCTTCTGTACTTCTCTTTTATATTTTTGTGCAAAGTGAGTCTCAAGCAGCAAGGAGAGCAGAGGACTGGAATGAGGTGCCAGCTGCCTGTAGATAAAAGAGGGGCAGAGGAAGGGAGGCCTGGGTGTATTCCTCCTCATCTGGAGGCGATCTCTGGGAAATCCCATTTGTGCAGGTTACCCTTCTCTCTTCTCACCCCATTGCCAGCCAGACTCATAAACGGCAAGGCTGCAGCTTCCCAGCACTGCCACGAAATGCTGACTGATCCGTGTCAGTGACAGCAGGGAAAGAGCAGGGACAGGTTTAGGTCCAGGCTCTCTGAACAAACTGAGATCTCAGCAAGGGCCAGCTAAACCCAAATATTCAGAAATTTAGGATGATCAGACAAGACACAACTTCAGAGTAATAATAATGGAATATTTGGATCATAACACTGTGATCTAAGAGAAACAGGGGACCAAAAGAGTCCTTTGTACCACAGATACTCTTCCTGGATCATAAAAGGTGTGAGTTGGTTTTGTCCCTAAAGTGCACAATGAACCTGCTCTTGGAATTTGAACAATGAACAGAAACCTGACTATGATTGGGATTGTTACAATCTCATAACACGTCTATCCACATCCAGCTTATTATTACACTTTTTCCATAATTAGATATAAAAGGCTGCAGGATGACAAAGGCAATGTCCCAGTAAAGCAGAAAATTATGAAAATAAGGTGATAACACGCTAGGGGATCATAACAAAGACTTACAAAGATTCAAATAAATCTCACAGCCATGCACTGAGAGAATATTGAACCACAGCCACTCTGGTTTTGCAGGAGTGGGTTTGTGCTTTGTCTCACTTGGATACCACGCTTCCCAAGAGGGAAGATTCGTCACAGGAAACGTCACCGGTATTTCTTGCAACGCTGACGTCTGCCTGTGTGGTGACATCAGCCCCAAAGGAGGAGAGCCTCCATTTCCTTGCTTTTCACACCTTCTGGATATTACAGAAAGATTTACAACACTCCTGTGAGGTCTCTTCATCCTTACAAAGAGAGCCCATAATTATTCATAGTCTTTTTCCTTGTCTGTGGTGGTTCACAATACAGCAAATAGACACAAGTTATTTTCCAAATTTTTCCTTCTGTGCAGTAAAACTTTTGTACTGTTTTGACCCATTTTTCATTCGACAGGCATCATGTAAATGGAGAATGCAGAGTTTTATCCTGTTTCCTTCATTCAGAGAAGTGGTAATGGCATAAGTTTTTCTCCCACTGCTTACTATGTACAGAATTGTTAACTCAGCTAGGGAGTAAATAAAAGGAGGTAACTTACAATTCATGTGGGATATCCTATCTTATCCTATCCTGTGGGTCATTTTAATACAAATAGGAATCCCATATCTGAGAAATATATTTTATACAGATACACAACTATACCAGGAATGTCACAGCAGTGTGTAAGTAATGGTATTTGTATCGAGGAGTCCTAATGGCCTTGTATTATTAAACAGGATGATATGTTTGTGACATCATTCAGAGTTTTCCCTTATGCTTTTTACCTAGGATGTAATTTGTGGAAAACATCAAAACCAAGTCATGGAAATGCAACACCTATCAGTCTCCCAGTTCAAGTGTTCTCTGCTTCTTCATGTCATCTGATGGTCAGCGTTTTACAAACAAATTTCTGAAGTGATGGGAATGAGATGAATTTCTTCCACATGACCTTTAAATGTGCAGAATACTGTCACCTGAGCAGCCACCTGTGTAATCTGCCCGTCTGTTTAATTACCCTAAGACTATTCAGACCTGATTCAAAGTTTATGGTGATTATTCAGATGATCATAAACTTTTCCTGAGGCAAAATTTTTGAGAAGCACAGGGGTATCTATTGCTCAGTTTTCATTCTGACCATCTCTAACTACAATAACCTGCTGGGGGAGTTTATTAAAGAACAAGAAACTTGACTGTGCATGGTTCCTGTACCAGGTACGGAGGTGAGGTGAGGAGCTCAGACCAAAACCAAATGCACAAATACAGGTTGCTTCAGGGCTCATTCCTGAGCATTAAAAACTGCTCCTGTTTAGGCAGATGAGCTCAGGTAACAGGGATTAGAAACCCGACACAAAGACATTCTGGATGCCGGGTGATTCAGTGGACATTGTCAATGTCCAGCACTACTCAAGATAAAATCCTCTATGACAGTTAGAGCTTAGCTTATCCTTTCTACTGCCAGAGACAGTCTGGACATTTCCTGAAGTACAGCCAGGTTTCAGCCATTGGGGTCACATTTAAAGGGAAGACTAAACATACAACATTAAGTTTTTAAACTATCCAGACATAGTTGTGTAGGAGCATTTCTGTTCTGTGCTTAGGGGCACTGTACAAATAAAAAATAATTACTCTGATTAGAAAGAGGAGAAAGGAAGAATAAGGAATGCTCTAATGCCTATCAATCAACTTCAGAAGAACAGGACTAACTTTCAGGGAGTTATGGCACTGAATGAGTTTGGTATTGGTTTCATTGCTGAGAGGGAAAACGTCATTCTGGTTATTTGCAATTGATTATGTCTGAATTAAGAAGATGATTTAACTTGTAAGTTTTTATGCTGTTGTTAACAATATATCTTGTTAGAATATGTGGAGGAATCTGAAAGGTATGGTGGCTAAATCTCACTTTGTTCTGTATGCTGCCATAAAAACCCACCCAGGACTACACAATTATTTTATTATTTATCTCCCCTAATTTCCAGTTTAGTAGCACCACCAAAGTCCATGAAATGACACCACTGTAAACCAAGAATGAGCCAAGCAGGCTAAGCTGGCTCACCTGCACTCCACAGTCTGGTGTTGCTGACAGGAAACTTTTCAAATACATAAAGAGAAACTTTAAATCTCAGCTTGCTATGAGCTTTCCAATGCCTTCTACTCTTCCAGGTCCCTATGGCTGGTATCCAGGAAATACATGAAAAAGCCACTAGTATCAAATAAAAATATATTGATTTTAATATCTCTGTCTTGAGCAGCCTCTTGTTTGCTTTATATCCAAAGAATCTTTTATACCGATAACATTTTTAAAACAGACCAAGAACAGGAGTTCAGCATAAATAAGGGGCTATAAAAGCTTTGTCTGATCTTTAATTACTTAAAAGAGTTATCTCAATGCTTAAAAGGAGTATTTGGAAAATGTTTTTCCTCCCAGAAAAATATCAACAGAAACACATAAACATTAAAAAAATATTATAGAATAATTAAAAAAAAAATCCCGAAATCTTGGGCCTGAATTTGTTGCTGTGGTCGCTCCAAGAAGTCAGAGTTCATACTCTCTTCTACTGCACGAGCTGGGTCCCTTACAGGCAATAGGCATCCATAAAGCACCAAAGTGTTCCTGCTTCTTCCACATCAAAAGAGTTCCCGATCCTTGTGCATTAAAAAGAAAAAAAAAAGTAGGATAACATGGAAGTAGATCCACAGAAGAGAGGAGAGTTATTAGAGAATACTTTCTAGAAGGCTCTGAGGGTCTCCAAATATATTCTTTACTACTTGAAGCTGTAATTTTTCAGTTTTTAGTTAGCAGCTCCATTTTCAATGAAGATTTTTACATTCCCAGCCTGTCTTGAGGCTTACAATAATTTACTATAATTTATAACCTTTGCTCAATGAATGGTGGAAAACAAACACAATATCCTACATTTGTAAGGATAAGTGCTGTTGACTGGAGTCACTCACTTAAAATACCTTGTGAAAACAATGTATACTGGGTACTTGGGGCACAGGGAGATTTTGGAGAAGGTATCACAATTATTAAAAAAAAAAGTCCCCTTAACTTAAATTTTCTCTTCCTGCTCAATCTTATCATTGAGCCTGCAACCAAAACATAACCAGTGTCATTGATTCTGTTTGTTTTTTAATTCCCAACAACCAGTTTGACTTCAGTAACTGTCCTCTGCTAGAATAACAAATGGAAATTCTCCTTCCCAGCCATAAGCACCACCTGCCATTTCACAGGTGCTTCAGTGATTCATTAATCTGTACTTAAATTGACTTTGCACAGAACACTGCCATTTTATTGCTGCTGTGCCTTGCAGCAGCTCCCCAGACCCTTCAATGCTGAGAACGTCAATAGCCCTGGAAAATCTTCCCAGGTTTGTGTAACCTTTGCTGGGACTTTATTCCCAGTCTTATATTATTTTCCCCACCTGTCCTCTTCTGACTTCTGAGAAACAATATCATTCAAATACAGCTGTGTTATTTTTCACAGAATGAAACTAAAGTACATATTTTTAAAGGGGATTTAAAAATGTTTTTATGAGCTAAAAGTGTGCTTGGATTGCATAACTGTCCAAGTGTGAGTGCAGAGTTGAGTTTTGTGCACTGAAATAGATATAAAATGCATGTGGAATAAAGTATTTCTAAAGATATTTTTGATCTTTCTTGAAAGGCTACTCAGAAAATATTAGTGGAACCTCTTTAAATAACAAATTGATATCAGTTTGCCTTCTCCTTAAAATTACTTTCAGATGGATCTATTTCTATAAACTTTATAGCTATCGAACATAGACAAATTCCTTAAGGTCATATTGCTTAAAAAAACCCACAAATTCTTATTACAGCACACATATGCTTTGCCCATGTCCATCAAAAATGTGGTTTTATCCATATCCCTTTTCTCTTGTGTTTGTCATGTCCTTGCTTGTTATGCCAAACCTGAACACTGCACCTGGAGGTCACTGGTTGGAAAAACCAAGTGGTCCCATGCAATTCCAGACTTCTGTCCCTGAGACTTTGCTACCAGCAATGTAGGACCTGGAGGTCTCAGCTGGAGCCTGATTTTGTGTTCCCATCACCTTTTTCTGAGGGGGAGGTGAGGGACAGATTCAGATAGGACAAAGGAAGTCTCCCTCCACCTCTCATTTTATTTCTTTTCCCTGTATTTTAATTGTTATTTTAATTGGACTTTAAACATCACATGCCCTCTATTAGCAGTAGCTAATAGAAGTTTTCCTACTGCTCTAGTACCACCATGTGTATTATAAAACATGTCTTAAAAATTGGCATTTGGAAAAGATGAAGGTGAGCAGCCAGAATTTTTGAATTCTGTGACCATAACCACAGCAGTAAGAGATGAAAAAAGGCAATATGACCAAAGATGTCCTTCTTCTCTGCAGCTCTTAACAAAATTTAGCAAGGTGACACCAACCTCCCAGCTCCTTCTAAAAAGGGACATTCCTGTGTCTTCGTGTACATTCAAAGTTTTTGCAGACCACATATATCAATCCTTGTAAATTTAGTCAAACATGTCATTATAATAATTCACTTTACATAAATTACATTGTTTTATACTACTAAATTCAGAATTTTTTTGCATTCCCAGAGAGAAGATTAGAACAGAATATTAGAGAAAATCCAAATATAAAATGCCTTCCCTCTCCAAAGATAAGCACAACCATCCATGTGGGAAGGAGAAATACCACGCCTTACTCTTTGGGATTAGGGCATTCTTTTAATTTGCCATTTGGCATTATGAACACAGTAAACAAAGAGAGAAAATATAGAAACCATGTGACTGCTTGTTCCATAGCCCTTTGCACACTGCTGCTGGAGCCTTGCTTTCAGATGTCAGTACAAAGCTGCCTGCTCACTGATGCTCAGTAAGAAATGTCAGGGAAGAGATAAGCAGGCTAAAAGGAGACTATTTTAGAAACATGGTCTGTTCTATCATTAGTTCTATAGATAAACCTCCCAACATATTTTTGAAGAGCAAATGTTTTTCCTTAGCCAAATGTAAAGTCAAAAGGAGAGAGTGTTTTAATATGGAAGTGGGGGTGCTTTCAGGGCCTTCATTTAGGGGAGATACTTTAAACTTGTTAGGCTGATGGTTTAAGCTGCTGCTGTGCTTAAGCCTTTATGTTAAAATGATTCTACTTGTCAGAGAAATGGGAAAAATAGCAGTCTAAATTTTCCGGACATAAATCAGAAGTAGAAAGAAGATTATCTATCTTCATGTAGGTATTCAGATGATATGGAATGGTAAATAAGGGCCAAATTCTTGCTAAGTCTCAGTTGTGCAATAAAAGGAATTCATAGAATCATTGAATGATTTGAGTTGGAAGGGACCTTCAAAAGCCATTGAGTCCTACAGTGATCAGGGACATCTTCACTGAGATCAGACTTCTTCTCAGAGCCCTGTCCAACCTGACCTTGAATGTTTCAGGGAAGGGGCATCCACCACATCTCTGGGCAACCTGTTCTGCTGTTTTACCACCTTCACTGTGAAAAATTTCCCCCACCTTTTAGTTGGAAACCATTTCCCCTTGTCCTGTCACCACGGGCCCTACTAAAGAGTCTGTCCACATCTTTCTACAAGTTTCCTCTAGGTATTGAAAGGCCACAATAAGGTCTCCTCAGAGCTTCTTCTTTTCCAAGAGGAACAAGCCAAACTTCCTCACCCTTTCTGCACAGGAGAGGTGCTCCAGCCATCTGATCATTTTTGTAACCTTCTCCTGGAGCCAATCCAACAGCTCCAGGTCCTTGCTGTGCTGGGCCCAGGGCTGGGGCAGCTCTGCAGGTGGGGTGTCACCTGAGCATGGGGGCACAGGGGCAGAATCCCCTCCCCTGCAGCCCACGCTGGGCTCAGCCCAGGGCAGGGTTGGCTCTCCAGGCCGCTGGTACACTTGACCAGGTTACACTGAGATTCTCCCTCACCAGCACCGCCAACCNCAAGCCAAACTTCCTCACCCTTTCTGCACAGGAGATGTGCTCCAGCCATCTGATCATTTTTGTAACCTTCTCCTGGAGCCAATCCAACAGCTCCAGGTCCTTGCTGTGCTGGGCCCAGGGCTGGGGCAGCTCTGCAGGTGGGGTGTCACCTGAGCATGGGGGCACAGGGGCAGAATCCCCTCCCCTGCAGCCCACGCTGGGCTCAGCCCAGGGCAGGGTTGGCTCTCCAGGCCGCTGGTACACTTGACCAGGTTACACTGAGATTCTCCCTCACCAGCACCGCCAACCCCTTCTCCCCAGGGCTGCTCTCCATCCCTTCATCCCCTACCTTGTTCTGACACTGGGGGTAGCCCTGAGCCAGGTGCAGGGCACTGCACTTGATTCATGTGCATGCATTTCCCGAGCTGGTGCATTGCTCTGGGACCCGTGGTACCTGAGGGGCCCTTTGTGTTCACTGTCCCAGCACACGAGCTCCAAACAGCCAGCAAAGGGCGTGTCACTTATCTGCTGGAAACATTCCAGAGAGTTAAACTGGAGGGATTTGTCAGCTTCCCAGCAAAATGATCCATTAAAGTAACTCTCTATCTGCTCGTGGTCTACTAATGCCAGAGAGCAGCAAAATCAGGTGCACCACGTATTACTTGTCAATGTATACAACACAGAAGAGTGTGTTTGGACCATAAAGGACAAGAGATGGTTTTACACCACCTTAGGTATCAAATGATTATCAAAGATTGGAGAGGCAACAGACTAGATAATACTCTAATTTCTTGAGCTGATCCCAAAAAGACACACTCAATCTGTGGATCACCTTTACCTGCAAGCATACAGTAAAATGTACTAATTTTTTCCCAATAAAGCATATTAGTTAACATATTTTTAGAAGTCCTCTTAGTCACATCCAAATGCATGCCAAAGGGATTTAATTTAGACTGCAATTAATTTTCTTCTCTCCTAGACAGCAAGTACAAATGGTATAAAAAGCTCCTACATGAAACAGAAAGTATTTTAAAGCCAGCAGAGATGTCAGGCAGTCATGATGTGAGGTAGCAATCAGCAGAGAATGTGACCTGTTTGGTACTCACTCTAGTCCTCTCGCTTTGTTATAAATTAGGAGTAACTCCACTGAGCTCTGGTTTATTGTACTGATGGAAATGAGGTGTAAGCCAGAGAATAAGATCCCTGATTAATTTCAAGAAATTTCTTTCTGTCTGAAATACTTAGTTGTCTTCAGTGTGAAGGTTTCCTCAACATATTTTTTTGGCTTGCACGGGTCATGCTGTTTTGTATTATTTTGCCACAGAAGCTGGCTTTTGACAGCAACATTTGTTAAATTGTAGACCTTGTAAAGGGTTTGTTGTGCATTTCCAAATGTTTGCAAGAGAGGAAAAAGTCACTTCCCACCAAAGCAGCAGAGGTATTTATGGTGTGAAGGCTAAATTAATTTTAATGGGTACTTGTCATTTGCTCCAATATGGAACAAAAAGTCCTGAGAACAAAGGGAAAATGAGTAGAGAAATGGCGTGCTCCAATCCACAGTGCTACATTACTGACATTTCATACAACAGTGCTTTCTCAAAGCTATTTGCTAAATATTGCTGCTGTTCCCAGTACTGATCCTCACGTGGGCTATCTGCACTTTCATATCAGTGCAAATACATTGTATTGGGTTAGGTGATTTATTAATGCTGAATCCTCAAAGCAATTCTGCAAAACATCCTTGGACCTTCACTATCCCTCATAAGAAGAAGAGACACATTTTTGTCCTGGCAGGTCTTTTGGGATTCCCCACGAATGTCAAACCACATGATTCCAACACCATTGACCTTGCATTTAGGAAGTGCTACCTGATTGCATAAGTCAGAAACACGAGGAAATTTTCCACAATGTCCAGAAAATCCCACTTACATTGGCACACAGGGAAAGGCAGAGTGTGGCTAGGTTTTGACCACAGAAACAGTTGCCTCTAGTGTGGAACACAAAAGCCATTTAGCAGCTGCTTAGTGCACCAAAAGGTAAAAATGGGACTGTTTCCTTCAAGGTATGTTTCATTTTGACAAAGTAAGGAGCGCAGTGTTAAAATATAGAAAGGAAAGAATGGATATTGTTCAGATCAGGGAAACTCACTGAGTTAAACCAACACTCTAAGCAGAACATCTGTTTGGTGGCTACTTCACACTTTTACTAGAGAAATGTGAGAATTGGGTTTCACTCAGAGCAGAAGATGAATGTTTTTGAAATATTGCCATCCCTGAGTGAGAGTCCTTGACCTGAACTCATGTCTGAGCTGTTGCTGAGCTTCTTGTGCCATAGCTGATCTCAGTGAAGGCAAAAGGAAACCCCATGGATCCAGCAGGGGTACATGCATCCAGCATGGATCCATCTCAGCTTGGAGGGTACACATGAAGATGAGGCTCACTAATATCTGTGCACTGCATTTCCATTATTTGTACAAAACGCTGTATTTTGTTTCAATTTTGTACCTTTGGTGAGCCACCAGGAGATTCTGCTGGCACAAGGACACACACACACAGGTGCCTGAAGACTTGCTCTGTTTACTGCTGGGTTCCTTCCACACATCACACATAAAAACATAACAGAAACCATAGGAAGTTTTTGACTCTAAATTCTCAGGTTAAGTTTTCTGTCTGGCAGTTCAAGAACAAAACCAGCAAGGAGCTGTCTGTACCTTCTCCACAGGTTTCCAAGGCACAAGATACAGCCTGTGAGAAACATCTCCAGCTGAGCTAAAGGGTTTAAAGAGCAACAACTGGAAAGAACCTCCTGTGCCCGCAGCCTCGGGCTACACTTTAAAGGTTTTCTGTACAATCAGGAAAACTTACTGTTCCACCACATCCTAATCAAAACTGTCAGCAGATGGGTTAGTAAGAAAGACAACAAATACTGCAAGAGTTAGTGGGAAAGACAACAAATACTTTAAGAGTTGGAAACTTTGAGCCTCCCAGGTGGAGCTGGTAAGGAACACAGTAAGGCATTGGAGGCCTCAGATGAAGGATGCTATCAATATGCTCCTGCTGGAGTCTCTTATTTACAGAAAGTAACCAAGGCAGCCCTAAGATTTAAGAACTGAAAGAACATAAGTTTAAAAAAAGAAACCATTAAACAGGCAGAGAATGCAGGATCAGCTTGAACACAGTGATGATGGGAAGGGACAGACTGCTCTGTCTTTTCCACCTGAAAAAAACACCAAAGTGCCACACAAAATGCCTATAAATACAATGCATTTAATGTTTCCAGGGTAGGCAGATGCTCACTGGGAATACAAGTTGTCTATACAAAGGATTTGTTGTGTTGAACCCCAGTGGGTTTTAGATATATTACTGGGCCACCAGAGCCAACCTGCAGCCCTCCAGCCTGGAGCATCCTTTGGCCTGGCTGTGCCACTGGCTCAGGTTCCACTTTGTCCTGGTTTGGGCTGGGAGAGAATTAATTTTCCTCCTAGTAGCTGGTCCAGAGCAGTGTTTTGGATTCTGTAAGAGAATAATGTTGATAACTTGCTGATGTTTTAGTTGTGCTAAGTTGTTCTTATGCCAAGTCAAGGATTTTTCAGTTTTCCATGCTCTGCAACAGGAGGACAAGGAGCTGGGAAGGAGCAGAGCCAGGACAGCCGACCTGAACTAGCCACAGGAATATTCCAGACCTCAGAACATCCTGCTCAGCACATAAACTGGGGGAGCTGGCCACGGGGCAGGAATCAGTGCCTGGGGACTGACTGGACATTGGTGGTGAGCATTTGCTCATTTTGTATAATATTTTATCATTATTGTTATTTTCTCTTCACTTCCTGGCCTACTAATCTGTTTCTATCTCAGCCCACTTTTTCCCTGGCTCTGTTCCCCATCCCACTGAGGGTGAGGGGAGCAGTGAGCAGGCAGCTGTGGGTGCCAGCTGGGCTTAAACCATGACACTTCACACCAAACACTGAGTTACGGTACAAAATCCTCCCACAGGCTCCAAGTCACCCTTCAGAGCATATGTTCCAGAGATTCAAGGACACAAACTATTTCTTTATCTGTAGAAGGTAAGATACAGCTGGGTAGTTCTCTCTTGGTTTGTATTGAAGTGTTGGAACAATTATAGACCTTAAGTCTTAGGAAATAGAAGCCAGCTTTCTATTTTGAGACCCTGTAGAAAACAGACAAGCATGTGAACTAAACAAAGGAAGGTTTTTAGAGGTTCAGGGATGTACTGTCTCTTTTAGAGTAAGACTCTAGGTTTGGAGAGCTGTTTGGGTGCTGCTACCATGTAAAGAAAACCTCCTGAGCTCCCTGCACTGCTCCAGTGATAAAACCCTGAATAACCAAACTCACGCATAGCAGGGAAACAAAAGCACCCAATAGAGCAGCTGTCACATCAAGAAATCCTTGGGTTTGTATGAAAACAAGGCCCTTTAGTCATATGTGATGTCAAATTTTCCATCAGGTTTTCAATTCTGATGCTGGGTTACCGAAGCAGCAGAAACATAATACCCTGGCATTACTCACTGAGTGGAGCTCCACAATGATCTCAGTAATACCGAGATTTTTGTGACTCCAGGCATGGAGATTGCATCCCAATGCATCTCCCACCAGATGATACTGCCTTGATGAGTCCTACCCTCACTTCTTTTGTGAATAAAATCCAGGAAGTTTTACTTTATAGTGATTATTTTTCTGAATCTGCAGATCACAAAGTACGGCTGAGAACGTGCAGATTGTTGTCCATGAAAAACACTGCCTGATGCTTTGTGTACACCCACACAGTGCCCCACCACCAATGACTGGCTTTTTCTGTAGTGCAGTGAAAGGTCTTTTTGAAGTTAATTTTCTGTGCCTGCAGTCATTTTGTGCTGTATGAGATTCTTGAAAGACTAAATCCATACTAACATAACTACCATAAAAAGTATTGGGAAGCACAGTTGAAAGATAGATCTATCTGGGATTTTTTAAACCTGTAATTTGGAATTGTGTCAACAAACTGCATATTATTTTGCATCAGTGGGAAAGAAAAGAGAAGGGAAAGGGAGCAAAAAGACTTACAGAAAAATTACTTTCCTTTAAAAAACTCCTACAAAATAATAAATGTCAAACATTGCAAAAGAGAACTACAAAGGTCAAATGTCTGCTCCCCCAAAAGAGGATATCCAGCCTGAGAAGTTTTTAATTACATGCTATATTGCCTGAAGAACTAATGCTTTGGCTTGGGCTGCAAGGAGCTGGCTCTGTAGTAGATTCACCTTCCTTGGACATTCTGCAAATGATATTTCATACACAGAAAAGTGACTTGAAGATATAACAGTAGAACAGGACAATGCAAAAACAATAATGGAAAGAACTGGTAAGGCAGAGTAATCTCAGCATTTAAGAAGCTAAGCCAGGTCACCATGCCCTGTTTAAATGTACAACACTGCATTTTGTTACAACAGCACACTGCTCATGTCTCCATATTCTTTATGCAAGAACTTAAAAACTTCTATTAATTAATTATAAATTGAAAGTACTGGTCTGTGAACTGCTCCTCAATGTATTTTTCACTTTTTTTTTACATTTCGCTATGCTTTGCAAGGCTCACCACCACAATGGGAAGAATACACCAAAAAAAAATCTCAATGTTGAGACTGTAATTTAAGAGTTTTCACAGAACTGGGATCCTTGTTTACGTTTTAGATAAAGGCTGAGGTCAGAGTCATAGTCAGGAACAATGGCCAATCTGATAGCTGGTTTCTTTTCCTAGGTAACAGGAAGGCTGTAACTAAATTATCACTGAACATTGTGTGTCAAATTAAGCAACAAACACCAAAAAGAAAGCTTCAAATGAAATATTTTCCCAGTGTTCTAATCTAATACTGTCCTCTGATATGTAAAATACAGCTGTCCTTCAGCTGATTTCCTTGTTCCAGGAGCAGTTTAACAGTGAAACACATCATCCAGATAACTCTGTTTTGGGTAAACGGATGGAAAAACACCAGGCTCTCACAACTTTTCTCTCCTGGCTGCTAAAACTTTTGTACTGACACAGCAACCTGATACAAATCTCACCTCTGAGCACAAAAGCAAATCACCCTCTGCCTCTCTCGTGATAACAGAAGTGCCCATCTTCCCTCATTCAAGAGTTCAGAGAAATTACCATGGCTTTCAGGTATTAGTCACTACGGAATCATTACAGAAAGCTGCATCACCAGCTCAATAGAAATGTAGGAGGGAAGAACATTCAAAGATAAATCACTGTCCTCCCTCCAGGCTCCTTCAAGATAAGGTTAAGCCCTCCATCCCCTCCCACACCTGACATTACTAACTCCAGTCAGAGATTACTTGTACAGAGGAGGCACCTAGCAAAGTCCTGAACTGGAGGAGAACTGCAGAGCACTTGGGAAAGGCAAGCGCTACCTTCTGCTGGAAGGGCAGGGGGAGAGGTAGGAGGCACCAGTGACAAATTGCTGGAGCTCAGGTTCTGTGACTGTTCTCCAGTCTCGGGGAAAGCTCTGGTCACCCTGAGTCAGCCTTACACAATCCCTGCCCAGCTTTCCTCATGAGCACCCTCCACGCTGGCACACCAGGAACAACAACTGCCTCATGCTGCAGGATTAAGGAGAAGGTGTTAGCTTGTCTAAATGCATCTCTCCACTGGAAATGGGAAGGGGTACTTCCCTAAATCCAGATTCTGAAAGCTCTTCCCCCTGACTGCCTGCAGTAGCAAAGGAGTGCTCCATGCTGTGTGGTGTGCAGTCATATTGTCACAAAACCTCTCAGGTAAGGGATGATGAGCACAGGCCACTGTGCAGCCCAGAATGAGATCAGTTTAATATCGAGGTGACTGTTCCTCACTTGCCTACAGACCCTTCCTCTGCCCCTCAGCAGAGCAGCTTTCTCCTCAGAGCCAAGAGCTATGCTTCTCTCTCCCAGCACCTCTCGTTCAGGGCTGCTGGCAGAGCTTTTCCTGACAGGGCTTCATTCCCTCCCCAGCAGCAAAGGCTGCAGGCACCTGGCAGTGAGGACTGAGCCTCCGTAACCCCAGACTGTCCCCAGTGAGCGATCAGTACAATCATTACATGGCCCTGAAAGGCTAATAATGACACAGGGGGGGCATAGAAAATATGGTACAGATCTGTCCCAGAACACCGCCAAATTCTTCCTTGCCTCCTCAGGACCTTCCTGCCACTGGAGTAACAAAAGTGGGGTGGACCATAAGTACAGAAATACAGAAAAATACACAAACTTAAGAATACAGAAGCATCCTCATGGTAAGTAGCTGCTGTAATTATTAAGCAGCAATTAACAAGAAAGGCAGCTTAATTCCATGTTCCTGGACCAGCTGTCATGCATTTGAAAAGAATTGTTAATGTCTTTGATAAGTTTCCCTTATCTGTAGACAGCTCTATGCTAGACACATCCTGGGTCAGCAATTGTTAGCTGATTGTGCGAGTCAAAGATTTGGGGAATCAGTCTCCAGGAAGTTGTGCCTTAGCAACACTGGAAATTGCAATTATGGAGAACAACCAGATGCCATTTTTCTTCCAGTACTTCTGAACATGAGTTATCTTCAGTTCATTTCCAAGGTAATCCAGGAGACCCTGATTTTCACCATCATCAAACTCAGATGAGCTGAGATTGTCCCACAATCCTAAATCTACTCTGTGCAATCTTAAATCTACTCAGGGTAAATCCTTTGGATTAGGAACACTGGCTTAGATGCTGCAAACCTGTTATTAATTTAGGCTTATAAATAATCCCATTAAATTCAGCCTTTTTTTGTATGTTTGCAGAAATGCTGCCGTGTGCACAGGTTTGTTATGGAAGGTACATTTGCTGTGTTCTGCACATTGGAAAACAAAAGAGAAACGTGGCAGCAGGGGAATGTGGCCCATTTTAATGAGGGGATCAGAGACAGCTCTCAGGTGTACAACCCTCAAGGGACAACTGACAGGTGTGGTTCACTTACATGAACAGTTTAAAATCATCTACATGCCTGTGCTTTGGACTGACAGTCTGTTTTTTCTCCTTGGCTAAAGGAAAAATGCTGAACTTCACACTTTTACATTCCGACCCCTACATTCTTGGGAATAACTAAATGCAATGCTGCATTTTTCCCAGGATCTTGCTCCAGCCCCTACTGCACATTCAGCAGCGACAGAAACACAGGGCTGCCCAAAGCAGAGTAGAGCTTGCTGTTTTATATATTGGGACTCCAAGGGGAATCCCTCAAGCATGCAAAGATTCAAAAGGGGTAGGAAAAGGTTGCTTAAAATAACAATCTTATTTTAAACATGGATTAGAGACTGCCCTGCCTTTCCTCATAGCACAGTAATGCAGTGAGGGGAGTGAGCTCCCGCATACTTTGGGAACGCAGTCAGAGGGGTTAAGAAGCACAAAATCTAAACAAAATCACCCAAGAAACACATTAATAGATGTTTAAGTTAGAATGAAGCCTCCATCAGAGCCTTGCACTGGTGCTTTGAGGACTGATGAGGACCTGCACATTTCCCATGTATAACAGTCCCTTTCTCCTCTCTCCTTCTTAGGAACTGTTCTGCATCCATGGAGTTGAAAGGGTTTATGGCTTATAAAAAGAACTGACAAGCTGTATTTCATGATGATTACACAGTGCAAACACAAGTGTTTGTGGCTGCATTGCTATGGTAACAGCAAAAATTGGGTTATCATTTTCTCAGAGGTTGCTGTCCATTCTTCCATAGACTATCTGGCATAAAAAGGTTTATTGCTTTTCACCAATGCAGTACCGCAGGAATATTTTTAGCTCCACTAATTCAAATTCATATTCAAATCAATCTGAAAATGAATTACCTTTCAGTCTGCCAAAGGATGTCAGGCAAAGCTTTCACTGATTAGGTTTTGCTTTGGCTTGTGATGATGGAAAGATTACGCCATGTTACAACACGGAAATATGTCCCAAAGTTCTGGAATTCCATTATTTTATTATTTCATTTCAATTTCATTATTACCCATTTGCATTTGATATAAAATGTTGCTCTTTGGGGACTTGTAGAGGCTTGCACTCTCGCTTCAGAGGTCTGAATAATAACATAATTACACATTCAGAAGTATCAAAAGCAGACTGAGAAAATTGCGTATAAAAGTCCTGCAATATTGCAAAAGACAAGCATAAATTATTATATTTTACACTAACTGATGCAGGGTATTTAGATATTCATTCACAAATCCAGTAAAAGCCCCTAGAAACCAGTTACCTTCAGAGACATAACTACCCTGCTTACTGATGCACAGAATGAGCCAAGCCCAGCGTTTCTGTATTCCCAGATGCCTTCTGTAGCCAGCAGACCACATCTCAACATTTTTGATAAAATAAACTGCTTAAGTAACCTATTCTGGCACAAGCCCTTGGCACAGCCTCCATCACATCTGCTCTGGGAGCAGACCCTGCCCTGCAGGGAGATGCCAGAGCTCTGTTGTCCCCAGGTTCAGGCTGAGGCCTGCTGCCTCTCTAAAAACAGTAACTGAAAAAAAGGATTAAGTTCTTTTGATAAGAACAAACCCAGGGCTGCTAACACCAGACACAAGGTTGGTTCATACTCAGTACAGGGCAGTGCTCTGAGTTTCATTTCTATGCCTGCTTATTCTGAGCAACTTCCTGCAGCTGCCAGTGAAATTTTAATGCTGTTTCTGAGAGACCTTTTGTCCTTGAGACTTAAACATTCCAATTTTTTTTTTTTTTAAACTTGAGGTATTTCCATTAACATCAATGCTTTACCCATGAATCCAGATTCAGTGGCAAAGTAGAGAGGTCCATTACAGACTGAAGGGAAACTTCCTCAGGTTTTTTTTTTTTTTTTCAGTTGATCCAGCTGAAAATATTTGTGTAGCACCAGAGAGAATTAGTGACAGAGAAAGTCAGGCAGAGGTAAGGAAAAATATAAAGAACAGTCTGAAGTTGTATTACGACTTCTTCTGTACTGCTCAGAGCATCTGAGTACAGAGAGAATTTTGCTAATATGGATTAAGAAAACTTCACATTTGTGAAACAATAGGATTCTGAAAGATAAGGCCAGGAAAACAATATTTTGCTTGCTAATAACTCCTTGCCTCAGAGCACTTGGATTTCTGTCCCTGCCACCCTAATGCTCACCTTAATGGAGAGCCCTGCAGCATTCTGGGCAGTGGGGAAATGCAATTATCTCATCCTACAAAGGAAAGAAGAGTCACTCACCTGAATTCCTACAGGCAGCCAGTGACTCACCGGGGAATTATACCTGTTCAGTGCCTTACCCACTCCACTCCTCCCTGGAGGAATAAGCTCCTGACACCACTGGCAGAAAACAGATCTACTTTCCAGTACAGGCAGACTGGGTTGAGAGAGGGACTTGCCCTTCGACTATAAACCAGGTGATTTCTCACATATAACTCAGATTTTTAATTTTATTTGATTTGGAGCAACCTTAACTCTGTTTAGGTTTTTACAACAGTATTGCATTCCTTTATACTTCTTTCATAATTATCTTCATGGGATTATATCTCATGATATTTCACTATGTCATTAGTCACAATTCCCCCAAAATACCAGGGAAACCAACTGTACTTACCTGAAAACAGAATGCAAGCCCCAAGCTCTGGCCCAATGAGGACAGAAACATGTTCTGGATTAATGGTGCTGCTCATGGCCCTCTGAGGGAAAGGCAAGCAGAGAAAGCAGTTTGGGCACTCCTGCACCAACACCACATCTGGATTTAAATATTGTTTCATGTCTTCTAAACATGATCCCAGAATCAATCAGCCCATAATAAGCATTATTAAGCAGTAATACTGAGCCAAATGTTGAGCTGGGTAGATGCACAGTCCAAACCATCTTGTCTCAGATTTTCTGATGTCCTTACTATGATGCTCCTGTCCCACTTTCCCAAAGGAATGTAAGGGAAAAGAGTTCAGTGATGTTTCAGAGACGCAGGAACATATGGTCCTGGGTATTTATAGAAAGAGCCCTGGGACTTCCATGTGTGAGGAAAGCCTGCAAGCTGCCATCTGGGACTCCAGAGTTATTTTCTGTCAGTGTAGTGGCCAAAGGCTCCGAGCCCTGGTGGACATCAGCAGCCAGTGGTGTCCCTCAGGGGTCTGTGCTGGGTCCAGTGTTATTTGATGTCTGCATCAGTGACACAGAGCCATGAGGACACCATCAGCACATCTGCAGGTGACACCAGGCTGAGGGTGCAGGGACACCCCTGAGGGATGGGGCCATCCAGAGGGCTTTTCTCTGGAATCTATGAAACTGGGAATGGTGAATGCAATGAAGCCCTGTTTGAAGATCTCTATTGACAAACCCTCATTTTTAAACTCTCACAATGTCATTTGACATGGGATCAATGCTTGTCAGAGAAATTTATAAATAGAAAGTAATTTTAGCTCTGTCTTTGTAGTCCAGCTCATGGGAGAAACTCTGAGCTTCTGGACAAGGCTGACTACTCAACTTGTTTTGGTGAGGCAGCACCAGAGCAGAGAGGCTCTGAAGTTTAGAGAATCTACCAGCACAGTCCACATGCTGCATGGAGGAGCTGAAGAGTGAATTTTTATGCCTCCATCTAACTGAAGACACAATTGACAGAGGCAAGAAGAAAGAAGGAATTTTTAAAATTTTTCTTTTTTAAACACTCTAGCTGCCCCCTATTGTATTTTCCTCTCCTGTTCTTGTTTCCATTATTTCTTCTAATCTAGCACTAGGCTTTGAGTAATCTATTAAAAAAAAAATTATTGAAAAGTTTTATATAACACAAGGGTTTATATATATATATATAAAACACAAGCTGCCTGTGCAACTCAACACAGAGCTTTAATAAGTTTAACCCCTTTCACATCCTTACAAATTTTCCAAATGTTTTTAGTATTAAAAAATAGATAAATATTGTATATATCTACACTGCAGATCACAGCAGAGTTTTATACAAATGGAATTGCCAAACTCTCATAAAATTAAAAAGTAACATTTTAAACATATAAATGAAATTTTTTTTTCATCAATTTGAGCTCTATCAGCCTAAGTTTTGGGTTCTTGCTGGGAGCAGGGACAGGTTGCTGTACAGTGACCCCCTTGAGGTGCTGATAATGGGGATGGATGGGAATGACATCCTGCCAGCATTCACCCAGGACTTTTATCAGGCAGCACTCCAGGAGCACAGCCAAACGTGAGAATGGTTCTTGAGCAGTAACTCAGGCTGTGAAATCAGGATGGGCCTGCCACAGCTGTGACAAAGAGCAATCATTTGCTTAGGACTGAGCTGCACAGTCTCCTTCAGTGAGAATCTTCTCTTAGAAGTCGCTAAATGAGAAAAAACAGTGAATCCTGATTTTTTTTTTTTTTTTTTTGCACAGGACTAGGAAGAGCACTCAAAGTTTCATTGATTTTGATCTACAAGAGACATGATCACCCATGAAGTAACCAAAAATCTTTGAGGAAAAGCTTAGAGATCAGCAATGGGGAAAAAACTAACTAAAAATTATGAAAGACCTCATTGATATAATTGCAGATGAGTCTACAATACCTGAATATTCACTATTTATTTCTTATATCTGTTTCTTTTAACATCTTGTTTAATTTATATTTCTACAAGGCAACTTATTATCTCATTCTTTATAAAATATATTTTACAAAAACTGTCAAACCACTCTAAACAACTTCTTTTTGCTGAGTAGTGATCAAAGAATATGCATCATTAAAACAACTTTTTACCTGTTGTATTTATGTTTGGGTTTTTTTATTCATTCTCAGCTCAGTGTTCCTGTCTGCAGGAAGTGAGATCATCACAGTGAAAGCAGAGAATATGAATGACTCAAAGACTAATGGGCTAATTGCTTATGGGATGCTGAGCCAGAAGCCTCAGGTATCAAATGGCTTTTCATTTAATACTGGCAGAGACATCTGAATGATAAGCACGGAAATTGGAGTGATAACCTTGCAGGATGACAACGTGGGTGCCAGGGCTGTGTCCTCTCCCTGCTCAGCAGCAGCCCTGGCCAGTGGCTCTGAGCACAGCAGATTCCTGCAGTGCCTGGAGGAATAAATTCTCACTCCAGACCCCTCCTCTGGGCACCGCCGTGGCTCCCAGCAATGCACGGATACGGCACCACTGCAGCTCCAGTGACACAGGAATCTTCTAAATACCAGTGGCAGTTACTCAAGGGACCAGCCTGGCACACAAATGCTTTTTACATGGAGTATCCTAATACACAGACAATTTTACAATTGCAGACAATTTTACAATTAACTCTGCACTGACCCAACAGATCACTCAAACTTTGTCGTCCTGACTTTCTTGAAATCAGATCTAGAACAGATCTTGAATCAGAAGCGCACATTCTTTCTTGTCAAACTGACAACACAGACCCTGTGGTAGACAGGACAGTTAAAGAACCTCTGCTTCTGCAAAAAAATATTTCCTTTGGGTCAAGAAGTTCACTTGTGTTTTCTTGGCAGTTCTTAGCAGCTCTTGTAACATTTTCCTTTACAAGGTGGAGGTAAACAACTCTCCCACATTCTCACAAAGGGTTGCTCTATTCTGCTGTTAGTGAATTCCTCCCCTGCAGTGCATTCTGAGTGCTGTTAGAGTGTTAGTGACTAGGAGAGGTTCTCTGCTGCAAAGGCTTCTCAGAACCATCTCCCACAGTGACTATCATTGCAGCCATGGGCTCACCTCCTGTCTGTTCTGTACGTGAAGCAAGCCCATTGTTGAACAGTCCAATAAACTGGGAAAGACAGCAGGACTCAAATTTATAATATATTTACCAACCATGAACATCAAGCCAATATTTTAATGAGTTAATAGGCACGCACCTGTTGGCCAATGTGACGGTAGTTGCCCTACCTGTGACTGTACAGAGGCACAATCTGGGGCTGGAGGGACTGGAAATACATCTGTAGGTCTGCTTTTGCACCTTTAAGCATGTATCTGAGTACATTCTGTGACTAGCAGTCCATATATTTGCTGCTTTGGGAGGTGTGTGTGAACCATCTATGCAGGTGTGCAGGAAGATTTTACCCGCTCTTGCGTGAGCCTATATTTGATGTACAGACAAGAATCTGTTTGTATAGATTGTGCACCCAGTAGTGACTGGATGAATTACACCATGGATAATCATCTCTGGATGTTAAAAACATTAGAGAGAAGACTTCCAGATCATGACATTATTCTAAGTCCAACATCCTCACAGAGACACATTTACACACCAGTTCTGAAGGGGAGAAGGGGGAAAAAATGTCTTTCGTTTTTAAAACCTCTGCATTTCAATAAATCCACATTTCTATGCTGTGGGAGTTAAAACTTTATTAAGGTATCAGTTTTCAGAAGATTTTAACAGCACAAGCAGTGGGCATACTAACTTGGATATCTATATATCTGTATGTACTTGACGAAATATCAAGTGTATCTTGAAGCTTTTACTGCAGGTCAGTTTTATTCTGTACATCCAGGTTTGACAAGGTCTCCTTTCCATTGGTTTCTGAAGATATGGCCTACTCAGGTTAGAAGAATGTTCTGAAAACTAAGAGAGGCTTCAGTAAGATTGACAGCTCTTTCTTGCAATCTCAGTATTTCTCAGTTGTTTTTAGAAGACCTTGTGAGGGCTCAAGGCCAAGATAAACACAGCTCCAAGCAGAGCAGTAACTCCAAGCACCCTTGATAAGTATCTGACCCGTGAAGATGTTGTCAGGCTTATTATAGAAGGTGCAGTGTTTGATCTCAGAGAGGCCAGATTAACACACCAGACGTGGAAACTTTGCTTGACAGGCAGCTGTGGCAGGAGTGCTGACACCCCCAAGGGCTCACCCTGCAGCGGCCCACAGTGCTCAGCAACTTGCCAGCTTAGGTACTTCTCCACGTAGACAGCTCTGATACAGGGCAAGGGTAGACCTGACTTTGTTCCCACTAAAGTCAGTGATAAAACCTTCATTTATTCCACTGGGAGAAGAATCAGGCTGATTGTAGGCTGATGCTGCATCCCAGAGAAGTGTTCAGAGCTGGAAAGCTGATTGCACCGGCACAAACCTTCTCCAGTGTGAGACAGGTGACTCATTTCTGTGAAGATACAGGAGCAGGCACTGACAAGAACCAGGAGCAGAGCAGGTAAAGCTGATATCTAAGTTCATTCACTCTTCTGATGGTGGAACCTTCACAAGTGTAAATGACCCCAGACAGGCACTATCAGACCCGGTCTGCAAAAGTACCACAGGGTTTTAGCCAAGGACAAAATAATTTGAAGCTTGTGAACCAATGAAGATTAAGAGGTGTAGTGGTTTGGATTAACCAATTTCAATTCATCAATTTCCTCATTTTCATATCCTGTGAGATAGAATTAGGAGAAGGGAAAGTAGGCTCAAACTTAAAGGGTGTAAAGAAAACTTTTACTAACAAGCCTAAAAGAATTATAAGAATCAGAATAAAACCTACAGACCACTTCTTCTCCCCTCTCCCACACTCTCTTCTCTTTCCTACTGACAATGTACAGAAACACTTTTGGTCAGTACCACCTTAAGAACAGTCTTTTTCTCAATTCTCTTAGGGAGAGGAGCTTCTCCTTGTCATGCTATAGGGACTTGCCCCAAGAAAGAAAAAACCAGTTCTTTCATGGCTTCACTTTTCACAAATGGCAGCTGCCCGGGAATCTGCAATTGTGAAACTCCTCCCATCTTCACAGCCTTCCCAAAGCTGTGCTTCTGGGCCATGTTAAACTCATGGGGTACTACTCTTAAGGATGAACTGTTCAAAAGCAGAGGTTCTCTTCATCTATCTTTAAAATCATCTTTATCTCTGGGAACAGAGATCTTCTTCTCTCGGGGCAAAGGGTGTTCATCATTCTTCTCTCTCGCTATTCAGGCTTCTTATAGAATTGCAGCTACTTCAATACCTGTTTATTCAGCATGGATGCCTTTGCTCGTGATCTACAAGTTGAACACTCCACCTCCCATGTCTTTCATGAGTTATAGGGATATTTAGTGTATCACAGTCCATCCCCATAGCTTACAAAAGGATTTTCAGCCTAAAGGCATCTCCTCATTCTCCTTCCATCTGGGACCTGACTCCTGTTTCACCGACTTCGGTGTCTTTTACGTTGGTTCTTTACGCGTCTTCACTTTCTGTTTTTTGCTCTCACTCTAGGGAGGATTGATGTTTGTAGGTTTCATCTGTGCACTGGAAGAATTAATATTCCATTGGGGGCATGCAGAGGCTGCGCCCAGGCTGGAGCTGTGCCAGGATCTCGGGAGGCTCGGCCATGCTGGGAAGGGAGGGCCAGGCTGACAGGGGCCGAGGCCAGAAACAGCAGCGGCCGCTCTGGGGAACAGGGCTGGGGTCTCTTCAGCCTCCCTGGGCCTCAGCTGCAGCATCCACTGCTGATGGCCACCCCTCCTCCCGGCCCTGCTCGCCCAGGCCTCAGGCCATGCCAGAAGCCGAACAGAGAGCTTCCCCTAGTTCTTGTTCCCACCTGTGTGTTCACAAAGGCACACTCTTTTTACTGATCTAACACAGTGTCAATAGTAAAAATCAGGTCCTGATCGGTTCTTGTCAGGTCTAAAGGAAGCTGACAAGGTCCCTACAGGGGATTTCTTAAACTACCAACTCCTTTCCTTCCTCACCAAAAAATAAACTTATGCAAAACCAGCACAGAGGTTATGACTAAAATCACAGCCTCAGTTCGGCCAGTAGCTGTTTGTATACTCGATCCTTAAAAAGACTTAGAGAACATGTGTTTTGATACATAAAAAAAGTTGGCAGTTACATGTACATTGCAAAGTTGGTATTTTTAGATGGGATAATTCACAGGTCAAAGTGTCTAGCAGAAGAGATCTACCAGTTTAAACTAATTGCTACATTTAAACCTCTGGGCTAGATAGTAAATTCCAGTATAAAAATATACGAAGTGCCATTACAAAACCCAATCCACAGTAACTGTGTGTTTTTTAGAGGAAGTCTGTGTTTCTCTTGGAATTGAAAACAGGATTTCACTGTATTTTCAGCTCAGACATTAGACTTATTCAGCTAATAAATTCTAGAATAGTGGCAGCTCCTAAAACTCTTTACAAACTGTAGAACTAGAAATGCTATTTCTAACGGTGGATGCATGAAAAAACAATAGAAATACCTGCATGGTAATTTTTTTAAATTATATTTTTATTCAATCTGCTCTGTCCATAGTTTGCTCTTACTGTGGTACCATATGACAAGGGAGATGTTATTAGTACTAAACTGCCTGAATATGGTGGCATCTGACAAACTAAGTTATTATTCCCAGATATTTACCAGCCTTTGGACTGATCTTGTATAGCACTCCTGTCTTTTTGCAGAGTAAGATCTAAAAGGGGTTATTTAGAAGCAGTTCAGTCTGGCCTCTAAATCTGAACATCTTCTGTTCTTAGGATAACCAGGGTTTGTGAAAATAACTTAATGACCCTTTGGGGCCTTGCTTTTTATAAATGTGTTTTTTCCCCATGTGTAGGGCAAAGAACACAAGACCTTCTAATAAGACAAAACCCCAAACCCAAAAATAAAAAAACACATCAAAAAACCCCAAAAACCAAGCCAAACCAAACCACAACAACAATAACCCAACAAAAACCCAAACCAACACCTAAAACCAACAACAACAAAAAAACCAGAACAAAAAAACCCCAAACAAAACCGAAACCAAAAACCAACCAACCAAAAAACCCCCCCAAAACCCAAAAAACCCAAACAAACAAAAATAAACAACAACCAAAAAACACAAAACCAACTCTGGAGGTTGTAAATGATACTTTAGTCTTTCTGTAAAATATATTAATCAGGGTCACCACTATGCCTTCACTCAGGGTGTGTATTAAGCTCCCCTCCCCTAGAACTAACCTTTAATGTTTTCTACATCCTATTTAGCTCACACATAATTACTTACAATAAAGACCACGAATATGTGGGTGGGAAATCAAAGCCCTAGAGATTTTTTACTTGTCCTGTGTTTTAAAAGGGATATTTCCCATGTCTGGTGTCTCCCGAGGAACAGCTGAGAAACAAATTCTAAACCAGCTGTATCACTATGGTTTTTTTTCTGTGGTTCTCTGCCTGAGATGAGGATTTACACAAACCCAAAGCAAAGGGAGAGTAGCCTGCTGCCAAAAGGAGCAGGCAGAGCTCTGCTCAAACTTTCCTGATCCATTTTTCTGCAATTAATTATGTATTGAAATATCTCCCTGCTCTTACTACCACAGTACCATTTTTGCTAATTATTTGTGACATGGGAATCTGCTCCTCAGTCAGGGCATTATGATACTGACACTCTGCAGAGACAGAGCGGGACAAAAGCCTCCATTCCACACAATTTACTGTACTGGTATTTCTGCTTGACCAGGGTGAATCAAACACCAGAACTGAAGAGATGCTTACAATGTAGATATAAGGACTGGATGAAGCTCCAGGCTGGAACTCTGATTTACCAACAGTCCTTACACAATGTATCACTAAGAATCTGCTGGAATCACAGCCAGCCATTATCCCTCCCCATGGAGCTGAAATAATATTAAAATAAAAAAATAAAACAAAAGAAAAATCCTTCAGTTTGTTGTAATCTAGTTTCCAGGTAATTCCACTTTTCTATGAAATCCAGACTGTTCCCTCTTTTCCTGCCTGGAAAAGAGCACAATGTGATATAAAGCTACAAAAGGAAAAAGGGAGATACAAATATTTATTTTTTAAAATTAAAATTAAATTATCTCCTTCCTAAAATATAGCCTTAAGCTCCTGGAAATTAGTGTTTAGTTCTTCCTCTACTTTAATCAGGCAATTTGGCTATAATTGAAGTGGCAAGTGATGTTGCAGAATAAGTAAACAATGGGTCATAGCACTTGTTAAAATAACCTGAATTATTTCTACAGTCATCCCCACGAGTAGATGGGGCTGTGAATGCCTGGCTTTATACTCCTTGTGCAACCTTTGCCCCACTGGAATCCTGCTGGATGAGGAATAAGAACTGAGCCCTGGAGATTCATTTTCCTTTGGGTTTAAGTGGCAGTGACAGAAGTCATTAAACCACAGTGTCTATTCTGTCCTGGGACCACATGAGTCACTAATAAAGGCAGTGAAAAAAAGAGACTATCTTTTAGTAATTGTGTAATGCAGTACATCCTTATTGGTTTATTTCTGTGTAAACCAGCCTTGCCTTGCTGCTGTCGTCAGTGAAAGGGTAAAACCTGGGATTTTTGGTGTCATCACTGAAAGTGCTAATGCTCCTAAGCAGTCAGCCAGGTAAGTGATAACATCCTGTCAGTGAGGTCAGCTGGAACAGGCTGTCTTTAGTCCCTGCATGTCACCTTCAAGGAAATTTTAGCTTCTGACAAAAGTGGCACAAGGTAAAAGAGAATATTCAGACCCAGGTACCCAGCACATTCTCAGTCAATAACTTAATAAGTACAGGCTGGCAGCTATCAAGTATCAATTTTAGTACAAACTGTTCAAAACACAAGGTGTTAATTCAGAACATCAGAGCTGAGCTTTCAAATGCTTTGTTTAAATCTGAAAAGTTAAAATTGTGTTTTATCCAATTTGCAGATTACAAAAGTACAGGGTTTGGTGCTGCCAACTAAAAAGACATTTTGTCCTTAGCATGTAACACAACATATTGAATCACATCAGCTTCCAGGAAATACTCTGCAGCAAAACAAGAGTATGGCAATATTATAGCCAAGGGACATGGTTTTATTTACAAAAATCCATTTTTATCCAGTGGTTCTACTGCCTCATGAGCCAGTACTTTTCAAATACCTTAAAAATGAGACTTACCCGTGTGCCACAGGTTTCTCCAGACCTTAATCAGTCTGTTCAGGTGCCACTCCTGGCTGCCTTCCTTCCTTGGGTCTCTCTCTCACATTGCTGGTGTTGAGAGACAGAGACACACATAATCACTGATATGATTATATGGGATGCTTTATTTGGGCCCAGAGAGCTAGGGGTTTACTAACCCAGATCAAGCTCTGCCTTACCTGACACAAAGACCACCTTATATTCCCCACAGTTACATAAGTAAAAGTTTAATCATTAAACTACATTGTTTCATTGTTATACACTGATTTTCACCCAACTGTGATTCTCTCAAACATGGTTCTTGTTATGGTTATGATCATATGCAGTCACTTCATAAATCATGGTAAGAATAGTCACACAGCTGCAGCTAATAATTACCCCACTGTTAATGCCTATCCAGGTGAGTTTCACCTGACCTATTAAGCCTGAAATCACAAGACATACAGTGAGGGCTACCCCCCTTTTGTCTCTCCAAGTACTCCATGATTAGAAGCTTTTAACCCTATACTATCAACAGTATGGGCATAATCTGGGGAGCAGGGAAGTACCAGCCCTCAGTTCCACTCCACACAAGGATGTGGGGAAAGCCCTGCTGGAGCTCTCCATCAGATTGTATTTTCATGCACTGCAAGCCTAGAAACATGGAATCTGAAGGGGCTAACATATTCCCAGTGGGAAATGTGTGGCCAGAGCCTAAAAGCTCAGAAACAAAGGGAAAAGAGCTTTTTTAAAAAAAACACACCAGCACACTTACAAGTAACATACCAGTGGTCCACAAAATGGTGGGTTTGAATCAGGCAAATTTCTGAATGCAGTTTAGATAGCTAGATCCCAAAGTCTGAGGAAGAAATCCATAGCACTCTCATAAACTAAACTAAATTAAATTGGTCTTACTCTCCAGAGTGCTTAATTACTCTCATTTCAATGAGCTTGGCTCAGATTTCTTAAGTGTAGAATTTGAAGGGTAAATTCGTAACCTCCTAAGAAAGAGACAGTCAGTTTTCTCTATCTGGTCAACATATCAGTCACATTTCTGCAGAAAAAAGTTCCAAAGGGGAAAAGCATTCAGATCATCCTGCCACTGAAAGCTCCAGAGAGGAATTCCTTTCCTGTCTCTGGATGACAGGTGGAGAGTTGCAAGCAGCAAAGAAGGATGAGCTGAGGTCTCACAGTGCCTGGGACAGAGACCCCCAGCACCACACTGCCTGTCTTCCTGAATTCTCTGTACCCACCACTGCCATCTCATGAGATTGCTGAGATTATTCTAAAAGGGGGCACCCAGGAGCACAAGTATTCATGTAGTTGCTATTAAAACTAGGGATAAGGTTCCCAGCCCATGGCAGAGGGGTTGGAATTAGATAACCTTTAAGGTCCCTTCCAAGCCAGACCATTCTGTTATTCTGTGTTTCTATGTAACTGCCATTAAAACTGTGTCTAAACTAACTAGGGCCAACAGAAATTGTTTTTCCACTTTTTCATAAGTCACACAAAGCCACAGATGATTACAGGTGACCCCACATCCAGTCCCTCAGCAGAGATCCAAGTGTGGCACAGGGTAATGCTTCAGAGCATGTGTGAGTTTATATGAGCTGTGTTCACAGAGCAGCCCTTAAAGAGTGACAGTGATTATATTACCATAACCTCATTTACCATCTTTGAGACAAATGCTGACTTTGTTTCAGTGTTTGGTAAACCAAAATGATTCTGCTCTGTCTCTACAATTTTACTGTGGTGCACTGCCTTGATGCCAAGCCAGGTATGTCTGAAGGTAAATCACATCCAAGACAGCTGGAAATTTAAGTGTCCATCCATCAAATTATTGTGGTATTCAGAGAAATTGTCCTTACTGCTTCTGATCCGAATCCTTCATTTGTAGCCAGTTTTTCTTAGTTGGGAGGTACTCATCCAATTGCTTTACTATTTTTTGTTCTCCTTCAGAATAATATTTATCTGAGGAGGACACAAACTAGGTAGAGAGAATTAAGGTGTTTAACTTAATTTGAAGGTTTTAATGCTTAATTGTGATATCTGAAAAAACTACTAAAAACATTGAATTATTAAAAGCATAAGCAGCATCCAGAATTGAAGAAGAAGGGTGCAAGGAGAAAATAGGACCATAACCTTGACTCTTCTCTGTAATTGTATCCTGCTCATTTTTCCCCTTTGGGGATTGAGGATAGCCCTACCTACTACACTCATCTAGTGAATTTCAGGTTCTTTCCTCTGGAATGAAAGAAACATCCTTAAATGTCAGTCTTTTGAATTCTTGGAGTGACTGTGATGAAAATGCCTCTTCCTGTTAATGATTTTGTCCTATCTTAATTACCAGAGAGGCCACATGCCAAACCCTCCCCAGGCTCCATTTACTGTTCACAGCACAGCTGAGCAGGGGAAGGCAATGCACAACCTCACAGCATGCACTGGGAGCTGTGCCCTGGCCAAAGGCAGGAAAAGGAGATTCCCAACCACAGTGAAACTTTGAACTGGGACATGTGGATGTCTTGAGCAGTGATGCTAAAAATGTAACATGTGGTCCTTAAAACCCAGTCAAGTACATGGGACAGCTGAAGCAGAAGTTCCTCTTGTTCCATGCATAACAACGTGGGCTGTGGACAGGTTTATCAATACCAGCAACAGCACTGCTACATGTTCATTAATAGTTCTAGTCAAAGCTATGTGTCTGTTCCATAAACTCTTGGAAAGTTTCAGCTTTGTATCAAGAGGTAGAGGAATAAAATTAGGAAGAATGTTTTGGATTTGGTAGTAAAGGCTGTTCTGGCAAGAACTGTAATGTGAGGATTTTAATTCATAGCTGTAGCTGGGATCATTGATGTATTATTTACACTTTCTTAGACCCTTATTTGCATGCCTTGCTGTCCAATGATTATAATAGCCAAAATGAATAAGGCAAGCTATTGGAGAAACAATTTTGTTCGAAAGGACTTGTGGACTTTGTTTCCTTAATGATGCTGGGGAGGTTGTCAGATGCACACAAGAGACTGAGCTGTTTCCAGTAGCACCTGGACGCTGTCAGTTGAGGAAAGAGGATGAAAAAGATGTTGCTGCTCTGAAAACATTTATCACACTCATGGTCAGCCTTTAAGGCTGCAGATTTTTTGATAGCATAGCACATTTCCTTTTTTATATTTCCTTTTTTATACAGAACCTCAAGTGGACACAGCCATGGTTGAAAGATCACCCAGGGTAAGAGTGAAAAGGTTGCCCATGTTGTAAAAGCACGGATCGAAGGTAAATGTTAGAATTGAGGCAGTATCTGAGGTAGATGCTTTGGCACCTTGCCAGCAAGCACACAGGCACTAATGAGCTAATGCTTGATTTCTTTCAAAGCACAATCTACAACTCAAATTCCTTTCTATTTGCCTTGGCAATGTGTGCCCAAACAACATTAACACAAGAGCATAGATTCTTTTCAGAATAGGTAAATCACTGTTTTATTCTGGAACTGAATACAAGGGAATACCATACAAAGGAACTTGAAGAAATCTAGATTTTTCTTTTCTGCCAATCCAGCAGTACACCTTTTGATGTACCTTACCAGATCTGTATCCTATCTCAGACTTAAAGTTTGTTAGCATTGATGTTTCTTTTCCTGGACTGCTTAGTACAGATTCTTCCTTTTCAAGCTCCTTAATTCAACTTCTTCCCATCTAAGACAGTAATTTGCATTTTCCACCATTTCAAATATTCTGGACATCTAAATTCCAGGTAAGAGAGGTTGGCATCCCTCCAACCCAGCACAGCTCTCTCCTGTGATGGAGCTGTTGTAGTCCTTTACAGTCATTCTCCAGTGCAAAAAATTTCAAGAATTGTAAAAGCTATGTCATATGCAGACAATCAAATTGCAAGATTGTTTTAAAGGATGCATTACAGCTTCCAATACCCTGATATACAGATTGCAAAACTATTTCAAGAGCTAGGACATTTTAAAAAATCAAACCAGAGAATAACGGTCAAGAATGCTATCAGAGAGTTCACATGGGAAACTCTTATTTTTCTCTTATTTTTGAGAGCAACATGAAGATAGAGGTTTCTGGCCTCTAATTTCTGTCCTTAGATGAAATTATCAAAATTGATAGATCATTCATGCCTATTTTGAGATCCTTTTTCTATAAAATTCTTCCTTTGTGTGTTATTTATTCCTGGAAAGGTCAGCTATCTGCACATATTTAGATCAGTAGAGAGCAATCTGTGGCACTGTGGGTACTGCAGGTATTATTAGAAACCTTTGGTGTGGTTGTTTATTTGTGCAAAAATCTATTCCTGATTACAACAGAGAAAATGTACTCTAACCTACTAGAGCCATGTGACAAAAAGCATTTTCTTTCATACAAAACAAGTATTCTTTGGTAGCCCTTTCCTTTGCTTTAAAATTAAATTTGCTGTTTCATAACCAAATTGAGAAAGAGTCCCTTAATGCCACAACGTTATATCATGAGAACCAGTAGGAATGCACACAAGGAAAAGCTAAACAGCTCTTTCTGGTTTTTAGGCCTTAGCAGCAATTCCCTCTGATTCCAAAGTGTATTCCTGGCAGCCTGCTTGGGACAGCTGCACCCTGGAAATGTCTGTGTTCTGTGAGTCAAGGCAGTGACAGCCACTTAATCCAGACTACACTGAGAGGCACAAACATCAAAACTTCCATGTGACTTCTCCTCCCCAAAAGCTGCTTTGGAGACAGGTGAGACTGGGAAGAATTGTGCAAAGTGCCAGGCTGTGTGCAAGGACCAGGCTTCTCCTCCAGCACTGAGTCCCAGCCATGCCCTGCTCTGGGAGCTGCTTTTCCTCAGTGGCTCACACACAGTAACACCACCAACCAGTTTACCTTAAAAACCCTCCAAGTAAGTTGGACAGGAATGCTTTTTTTCAACCTCTGAATCACATCTAGCTGTGACAGCAGATGGGGAATCTACTCATGCCGTTGTGAATGAAAGAACCATCTGTGGGAGAAAGTGCTGGGAGTTAAACCTCGCCTGTGTCACACCAGGCTGTGGTGAGCTGCCCGAGGTGGAGCGAGGCTGGCACTCAGATCACCCCCAGCCAGCCTCAACTGCTGACTGCTAAACCACTGACAGGATGGGCTGAAGAGGGGAAGGTCAACAAGAGGACTGTGACCACATTACTTTATAGACAATTGCAGTGAGAATCAAACGGGACGATTAATTTCTGAATATAAATAGGATCAAGCACTCTAAAAGCCCAGTCCAGTTTCAAAATCAGGACTGGAAGGAGCTGAGCTCTGTATTCCCAGGAAATCTCCAAGGGTGCACTCACGACTTTGGGTGCTGGGACCAGGACTAGGCATATCGGCCCTACAGATTTTGGGTTGTGACTTCTGCTAATCCAAAACTTTCTTTTCTTTTTTCTTTGCTTGAAAGATCAATCCCAGTCTGAGATTCAAAGGGAAGCAGTACACTACTCCCTCCATCATTTGTTCATGTTGGTAAATAAGAAGAATTTGTGGCTTGGTTTGGATCCCTTTTTTGTCCATTAACTTTGGAAGAGATTTCCTAGACATGTAAGTTATAGTTGTAATTTGAGAAATACTAACACAAATTACAGACACTGCTTGAATCATATGGAATCCATGGACTCACGTGGCAGAGGCTTTTCTTGTAGTCCTCTGATCATCACTTCTCTGCCCTTATTTCTACTTTCTGATTTAATAAATTTGGGAGGTGTAGAAGGCTAGCATTATGCATATTTCTTTAAATGAAGTTGAATCAATGCAACACTAGAAGTTATTATTTTGCTCCTGCTTCAAAATCTGTTTCCAGACATCACATGACATGACATCACCTGAGACATGAGTCATATAGACATTGTAAGAGTTTTTTTAGCAATGTTGGAATGACACAGCAGTGTCTGCATTTTCAGCTGTTGCTTCTAAATCTATACTTACAAAATATCAGACATTAAAAATCGTAGACTGTGTGTGTGCAAGTAAGGATTTATTCTTGTTGGCTTGGTATTCTGTAATAGAATATTGCAATATTTTTCTTGAAGTTTTAAGTAATTAAAGAACAGTTGAACATCTTGCTCTGGAAAGCCCACACTAAAAAGAGTCTCTAGGAAGTGCACTGATGGAGTGCAAGACCAGTAGAGTTCCTGGGATTCTCTTGGCCAGAGTGGATGGCAAGGGTGGAAAAAGCTCATGTTGTTCCCTTCCCTAGTGATTGGCTGTAGTAGGATCTCACCACATCTGCAATTACAGGTGGAAGTCCCACACAAACACTACACTGAGCAGCTTTGCTCTTTGTATACCTTTCAGAGAGAAGTGGGTAAGTTAAATATTTGTCTCTGCTATCTATAATGCATGTCCAGGGGTGGGCTGGGATATTCACAGGTCACTTTGCTAATTTGGCAAATTGTATTCCCTTATCTTCCCTGATTAATCTGCACCTGCAAGGATGTAGGGCACCACCAGACATTATCAGAATGGTGCAATCTCTACATCTGTGAAATAAGAGTGTTCTTCACTGTGAACATTTCTCTAGTCTGTATGATTTGCCTACTCATCCTGAGCTTCCCAATATCCAGACTCCAAACCAAAAGAAACTGGTTTCCCACCTCATTCCCTAAAAGCTGAGGGAAAAAAAAATCTACTATTTAGATATATGTTTATACATTTATTAAAAAACCCAAACAAGCAAATCGAATCAAAAGCCGAGACGTTATTTGGAGAATCACATGTTATAGCCCTGCCTTCCTGGCAGCTTTATGTTAAGGATGCTCCATACATTCTCACTGATGCTATTTTTGCTACATTGCTTAGGTCCATGCCAAAGTACAGTTTTAGGAGAAGCAGTTTTGTTAATCTGATAACATGCCATGGAAGCTCTCTGTCACCTTGTCCCAAAACAAAAACTCCATTGTCTCTGTGTTGCTGCTGAGCAGTTGCCTCTGTATTTAGTAAGTCACCTGCAACTTCAGCAGGATCTGGACATTAAATTTTTTTCTTGTCCTTGTTCCTGTCTTGCCACCTGTCATGCAGGAAATAACTGAAGGGAATAAATCTTGTCTGAGACCTTCTTTTCTCTTGCACCTCCATCTGGATTAAGTGTGTTCAATGTCCCAACACTACAACATTCTAATTATCTTCATATACTTTGTTTTAATTGAAAAGCACATTTTAATAATGAAAACTCTTAATGGAAATTTATCTGCTTAATAATTCCATTAGCAAGCTTTTTTTCCTGTACTATAGATTCAAGTACATGCAGTGATAACTGAGTGGAAAACCAGCTCAAGTGTATTTAGGAGAAACTGGGGGCATAATGTCAAGGGTTTCCAGTGGTGGTATCCACCTGCAGAGAGGGATTGCAGAAGACAAATCAATTACTAACCAAGCAGGAGGGAAGAAGTTTTTCTCCTGTAGCTTGGTAGATTTACACATGAATAAGAGATGAATTCACAAAACTAAGATATATAATCTGTTAAAAACAAGTCCACATAAGCAGTAAATCTTATCTGACAGACTTAATGAAATTTATTTAAGGGCAAATGCAGAGGACACAGGAGGCTGACCAAGGCAGGAGATATAACAATCCACATTCAGGAAAAGACACCTCTTGCCTTGCAGCCTTGTGGAATATTAGATGGAGGTAACAACAGGACAACACTGAGAAAATAACCCTAAAATATGAAAAAGGAGTAATGGCAGGAGTCTGGAATGGGCCCTCATCTGAACCTGCACCACAGCACTTTTCAGCATCTGATTCACATGAGTCAAAGAAAAACAGCCTTCAATTTATTCTGCACACTGACCTTTGCCTCTGGCCTTGAAGGGCCAAGTTGTTGTTCCTGCTATTAAAGAAGTCATAGCATCTTAAAATAGAATTAAGAACATATTGCCAACATCCAGGTTTTTTTCCCTTCTGTTGTCAGTGACCTAAAAGATCCATTTATAAATATTGCTCACTACTTTCTTCAGGCCCTTACTCACCAGAGTGGAAAGGCCAAGGACTGTTACTGCTGCAGCACAGATGAAGAAAATTATTTCCACCCAGAGAAGAGGGCAGTGACCTGTTTTGCTCTTATATTGCCAATTGGTACCTGTGCAGAGCTTCCTTGATTGTCCTTGATTAAGACCTCATATCTGTTTCCATGAAAGATAGGATTAAAATGCGAAATTAGGAAGGGCTGCTGGATAAGTTTGTTTGAGTTTGAAGCTGGAGCATAGGGTACTACCAAGCTACAACAACCATTCAGAGCAGACTATTATCCATCTAAAATATTATTTCCTAGGTTATTTCTATGTTCTCCTTTCCTTATTTCCAGGATATTGATGCTCAGTGTCTGGTCTCCCCACACATGGAACAGTTTGGAATGTACCAGCCATGGAGTCCATTCTCCCTGATGACTCAGCATCTCCAAGGGCTCAAATCCAAATGAAGCCCTCCTGTGACACCTCTGGGACTGACATCATCTGCCTGCTCAGAAAATGTAGAGTTCCTCCTGGAATGAGGCCCTATTTTCTTCCTCAGATAAGGTGTTCTGCCCCATTTGTAACTGCAGAAAACCAGAACTGATCTCTTCCAGGTCATGCTGAGCTTCCACCTCAGACTGGGCACCTTCACTCCGTGTGTAAAATGCCAGAAACAAAGCCCCCCTTCAGTTCCTGTGCCCGTGTTTGCCCCACACTGAACTGTGCAGGATGTAAGCCGTGCCTTCTCTCAAGTGCCTGAGCTCTCAATGCCTCCCTGAAAACTTAGTCCAGCAATACCAGACAGCAAAGACCACAGAAAGGAAACCAGCATGACCAAGGAGTCATCCAGCCCTAGGGCCATGAAGGTTGATGACACTTGAGGGACAATTGAATCTCCCTTCTTCGGTTTGCTGCTCTCAGCTAGAGCAGGATCTTGTCTGTGCCTGCAGGGGCATGGCTCCTTTTATCAGCTGGGCCACTGCACCTGATGCCACCTGCTTGTTGACAAACCTGGGCAATGAGAAAGTTCTATCCTGGGCCTTGCCTGGCTCTGCTCTGGAGTGACCTGGCAGTCCTGGTGCTGGATATCAATGGATAAGGACACCAAAGTGAATGCAAAATGTGGACAAGACCCACGGTAATTACTCAGGGCCTGATCCTCAGTAAGGACACATTAGCTGTAGGGATCACATTTGTCATTAATTATTTCATGAGATTTCCATTATTTCATGAGATTTCTTTTGCAGTAGGGACCTGATCCCAGGTTCTGCATGAACTGAAAACAGATGAAGCTTCATGATCGTCTGAAACACAATTTGCCAGTTTAATGAGCTTGAGATTTTAATAGCTAATGCACTGCAGCGTGTTTTGGCTGAGTCTCTAAGACGTTTCAAAGCCCAATTATCTCTTACAAGGTCAGTAGGCACTTATTCTTAAGGGCCCATGATTCAATATATGTTTGCATTTTATGCACCCTTTAATGTTTTAATGTTTGTTATAAAAATTGCCAAAGTGATTCATCTGCATGTATTTCTTCTGTGTTTGGATGGGAGTCATTTGGAGTAGCTATTTTAAGGGTTGTTGAGTAGAACAATCTAGGTGTGAACACTCTGAAAAGATAAATGGAAACATTTAATATTTATGCTCTGCTATTCTACTGTGTCTCAGTCACGTAAAATCAGATCATTACCCTACAGCTCTTGTTTTAAAAAGACAACACTTAAAGTAATAAAATGTAGCAATAATTGACTAAAACAGGTCAAAACAATCAAATTAGTTTGATTAAAATAAGTGATGATAAACAATTCAGAGGCACAATTCTATCACACTTGCAATGCTGAAAGTGTGCTGAAATAAAGAAATACTAAAGAAAAGACTCTTCTATTCTCAGGCAACTATTTTACAGTGAGGCTGCTTCAGCCATGCTGTATCCAACATTTTGACCTGCATCAGCCTCTTGCAGTACATCCTGAAGGTGCAGTTCATATCTCCTGGCAGCAGTGTTAGTTTACAGAGCTCCCTCAATTTTATATACAATTTTCCCTACACAACTGCTTATGAGTTTACCATACAAATCTAATAATCGGTTCTTGTGTTAGCAAAAAGGGACTGTGAAAGGCAGCACAAAATCTCCTTGAATGGGCTTTGCTGCAGAAACCAGACAGGTCCAAACACAGCCTCCCAGTACTGCAGGCAAGATCCTGATCTCAATTCTGCAAGCAATAAAACTACGGATGTGAATATGAACATTCTACTAAATCAGAGCTGTACTGCCTCCAGGACCAACAGAGAGGTATCAGAGCTCATGGAGCTCATGGACAGTGCCACAAGGACCCCACACAGCCACCCTGAGTGACAGCCTGAGCTTCATCTCAATGCCATTCCCTCTGCGAGACTTCTTCCAGCCTCGAGCTATGAGATGAACACAACAATTAAACTTGTCTTAGTGTCAACCAGTATAAATCCACACATTGCCCATATACAGAGCTAGTCCCTTTTTGAATCTTAGTTCTCAGTCCTTAAATTTCAAGCATTAGGATTCACTGTGTTACACAGACAAAGGGATTCCTTGTTAAGAGCATTTTGGATCAAGCTCCCACAGATAGACTGATCAGTGCATTTGCAAAATCTGTAAGTGTTCAGCTTCTGGCATAACTTGGTCTCTGATTGAATTCTGAAAGACTATTTTTGTCCTTCAAATTGAAGTTAACAGATCTATTTATCATTTCCCTGTAGGTTTTGAGGAGTGTAGCAGAGCTATTTTTTTCCTGCTGTGAAACATTTGCCAAATGTTTTTGACTGACGATAAGTTTTATATTGCAGTTTATTAAGTTTTAAATGTGCAGACATTTGCAGGCAATACATGAACTAAAATTCACCATTTAATTGTTTCAAGTCATTCACCCATTTCTAACAATGTCAAGTAGTATCCCATATTAGGGTTAAACCTTCATTCTCAGAACTGAAACTTGGCTTCTAAATATAAACTTGAGCCTAATCCAAGACCTTGCTTCAAAAATGTTGGTTGTGTGCTAAGTGGGGATGGAAAGCTGTTATGCTGAAGAAGTTCTTTACTATTTAAAAGCAACTTTACCAGCAATTCCTTTGCTGTATCTCCCTGTTACATTGCTGGTCACAGCTAAAAATACATGGAATATTTCTGCCACTCGCCCTGGGGTAGTAGGTGAGGGCAGTGAAATGGTCAGGGGTTTTCATAGCTGACCTCCTATGTGTCCAACCACATACTTGGCTAGGAACGAGGCTGAGTGAAGAAACAGGAGCAAAAGTAGTCTGTGAAGACTGAGCTGAAGATAAACTTGCGAATAAAGGTCTATCAGAACACTGAGAAGACTCTGCCCTCCTCAAAAGAAGGGGATACACGCACAGCACCTGGTGTGACAGTCACATGACAGCTGCTTCCTCCTTCTTCTCCTCCTTTCCTCCCCCTCCTCGCACTGGGGTGCAGGTTGACCCTGCCTTTAGCTGTCCTTTAGAGTTTGATCCATCTACAGCTGTGGAGGGAAACAAAATCTTTTAGGTTGGAACAGACCTTTAAGATAGAGTTTCACTGCTGAGTCCACACTAAACCAGGTCCCTGTGCTCAGGTCTTTACTTGCGCTTGGCTATGCTGCTCCTCTGCAAAAA
>VXBQ01013120.1:53580-85643 GCA_013400175.1 Phainopepla nitens | reverse complement strand
GAGATGAGACGAGATGAGATGAGATGAGATGAGATGAGATGAGATGAGATGAGATGAGATGAGATGAGATGAGATGAGATGAGATGAGATGAGATGAGATGAGATGAGATGAGATGAGATGAGAAGGATTTGTGTTTATAAACTGGTGCCTTTTTGGCCTCACTAGCTCTGGCTCAGCATCTGCCCTGCAGGTTCTGGGTAAACAGAGGAGCAGGGAGATAGGGAAAGGATAGGAGATGAGCTCCATTTCACAAGCACAGGAGTGAGACCTTGCTGTCAGAACTCACCTTTTTCAGCACCAGATCATCCCTGTCTAGATCTGTCTCCCATGAGGATTTTCTGATATCTAATAAGTACACACTCCCACTGCAGCTTTTCCAAGTGCACACTCAGCTCTTCCTGTGGCATTTCCCTCCCAAGTAATACAGACTCATATCAAGTTTCAGCCTTTTAAAACTCACTTTAAATCCATCAACTACAGGAAATAGACAACCAAGTTACGTCAATGTCTCTCAGTGAGAGTGAGAATATTTATTTCTCTTGAAGATCTCTTTTGGTGATCTGCATCACTTCTTATTCTAGTATTGTCTTTGCAGGACAAGGCACATTTATTTCCATCCTGCCTGTACACCCAGTGCCTGGAAAGGAGTACATTTTACACATGTGCAATTTGAAGACAAAGAGCATTCACTATTAAGTTAAATGAAAAAAAGTTGCATTCATTGCAATCTACAGTATCTTAAAGTTGTAGATTCACAGCCATTTCAGACTTCAATAAAATCACATTGTCACTGAAAGAAAAGATTTCCAAACATTTCCATTTTCTTGAACAGAGCAAGCATTCACAGACAACGCTGAAGGAGATTAGCATCAGGAGCATTTGTCAGTCTGCTTTGGGAAAAGGATCTTTTCCACACAAACTGGAACTTTGCCTTTTTTCCTGCAGTCTCCCTGGCAGCCACTCACCCCACCTTTGGCGGCTCCCCATCACCCACTTGCCTTACTAGGCAAAGTGTTTCAAGCATCCAGAGAGGGCCCACACACCCTGCTTGGGTTCCTCACTCTGATTTCTTGCAAAATCTGCCAATTTAAACAGTTCCTGCTCTTAGCTGCATCTACATCACTCCTTCCACCGTGCCAGCACAGCTGATGTGCCAAATATGCAGTGCACAAGATTATCTTAAAATGATGTGAAAAACAAATGCTCAGGTGTTTCAGGTGGTCACAGCCTATTCCAAGGGAGCCCTTCACTTCTGTCCATGTAATGTGGTGACAATGTACAGGTTCTGAAAGATGAAACAGTTCCCTGGACTGAGCGTGAGGAGTCAGTAACTCTGCCTGCACAGAGTGAATGTCACATGTGGAATTAGAACTCAGGAATTCTTGGATAAAAAAATTAGTGAAAAGCCCATATTTAGTAAGCAGAGCAGAAGAAGAAAGAGTAAGAATGTACAAAAATAGGAATAAATGAGAAGCCAGTAATGTTAAACAGCAAAGTCACTAAAATACCTTGCAGTTTGAGGCTGGCATTGTGTTTATATTACAATTATAGCTGGAGTCCAAATGGATACAATATGAATAGAAATAGCACAGGAATAAAGACTGACCCTTCATCACACATTCTCAAAATCAGCACATTAAATAAATCTTTTTGGAAAAAAAAACCCAAAATCACTTTGAAAACACACCCTCAGACAAAATACTGATTCCATATCATTTAACAACTATGAACCTCACTGGTAGAATTCTCTGTTCAAGCCAGAGCTTTTTAGTTTGGAGTTTACCTGAAGCAGCCATGAGAAGGAGGTACTGCTGTGGGGAATATTGCAAAAATGACTCAGAGAAATAACAATTATATAAATATTGTGTGCAAGGCGCCAGAGGGGCAGAATTACTTTGATTATTGAAGCAAAGTCTTCCCGTGGCCACAAGAACTGCCTGTGCAAGATAGATAATTGACATATTTACATATTGATATACTTGATATTGGTATATTTGCATATAATTTGCATGACATTTAAATGAAAAATGAAAAATTAAATGCAAAAAAACCCTCAAAGTTTCTACATGTTGTGCTTTCAAAGGTTTACATTCAAGTTATAGCACCACTGCTGCAGGAACCAAGAGCTGGATTTACTTTTGCATTCAAATTTAGGAAAAAATCCTCAGTTTCTAAGAATGAGGAAAATTCTGCATCTGTGTCTAAAGTTACCAAGTGAGGTATGTCTCTAAGCTAGGCAATGGACTGGCCTGAGCAAACCCTTTTTGTGTAACAAAGAGATCAGTCTTACAGATGATACTGTGAGCAAACCCTCGGTAAAACTGCCCTTGATCTTTCTCTTCCTCCTGTCCTTTGGCCATGCACTCATTTAAAGAGAAAGCTGAACTGGGAAGGCATTGAAAAGGTAACTGCAAGGTTCCCTTCCAGCTGGCCAGGGCTCCCTGTCAATCCCAGAAAGGGCGCCAGACCTGGGCAAAAACAGAGGCAGGCTGCGTGCCAAGGGCTGCTTCAGTCCTTCCCTTTGCTTCTGCCCTCCTCCTGCTGAAATCCTTCCATGGACAGGGAAACATCATACGGACAAGGGAACATCACAGGGACATGGAAACATCACAGGGACAAGGGAAAATCACTGCCCACCAGCAGCTTCCTGGGAGGGGCACCAGGGCCAGGGCAGGAGCTCCCTGCGGGCCAGGCAGGATTTGGACATTTGGGTGTCCGGGTCCTGCAGCCAACCCCTGCCTGAGCAGATGGAGCCCTCAGGACAGCCAGGCCGGGTGAGGTGCCAAGGTTGGGCAGTGGCACTATCCCATCCCTCCACTGGCATCCACCTGGATCCAACACGAGTTCCATCCCCTCAGCCATGGGGGACTCCCAGCACCAAACCCCTGGGCTGGGATGCCAGTCAGTATTCAGTTTTATGGCTTTATAAGCTGTTTCAGGCAATTTCTGGTGAGCAGCTTCAATCCAAGAGTCCCAAATGGAAGGAGTTATCAGCATGAAAATGCAAGCAGTCAAGTAATCAGACATCATATCACAAGTTAGTGGATCCCCAGTGAAAAATCAGATTTCCCCAGCTGCTTTTCTTACCAGTGCAGATGGTTTTCTGTTCACAATAGGATTAACAGCATAGAAGCAATTACTGCTTAAACGTTAAGGTTCAAAACTGAGTACATTTCAGTTCATAATCAGCTAAAGCCCCAACTCACCCATTGCATTCTATAAATAGCAGTTTAAATTTGTTATTTGGCTTTTGTTGTACAACTGGGAAAGGAAGAAGGAATTTAAAAATCAGTGTAAATGGGAGATGAAAAATTTTAAAATAATATATTGAAAATGTTTTAAGAGTCTTAATTAAAAAAAAAAATATCCCCTCAAAATATTTTAATGTGTTCAGGTTGTGAATGCATGTGTGTAGTAATAGCAGAAAATAATTTAATCTACTCAAAAATTTCTCAAAGCATGGCAAAGGGCTACCTGCATCTCTCAGTCATTACAGTAGAGAGATATTGGTTTGTTGACCCATTTACAAAACTGAAAGGTTAATTTTGGTTTAGATTTTAGGATAAAGATGGGGATGACAACAAGCGAGGGCTGGGTGCTGTCACCAGGGTGTGCTCGTGGAGACTCTCCAAAGGCTGTGCCAGAAGACAGAAGGACACTTCAGGCTGTGCCTCAGCTCTGAGCGGCTGGCTCTGAGCTCCCCACGCAGGGGTGATGTCTTAAGTTTTAGCTTTTATATTTTTCAGATTCTGTGCTGTTTAGTGTGTGGTTCTGGGCTTCACATTAAGATTTAGTAAGCTCTCTTCATAGAGTAGGCAGACAAAACAATTCCTTTCTAGCTTGGGACCAAAGACAAATTTTTGGCCCAAGAGTGTAAACAGCAGTGAAGGAAGAGAGGGAACAAGGAGGATGGAGCTTCATAACCTGGAGTTGGAATTGGACAATTAACTCCAATCTACTAATGGACCAGAACCTATCAAAGTGTGAGACCTCGTGACTGGGCGGCCATTTTGTGACCATTTGTAGGTTTGACTTGGGTGTAGGCCCGGTGGGGCTCCTGCACCGCCCAAGCTGTATCTCTTGAACAAATATCTTTTATCCTTTTATTCTACCTAGTCTCTGTTTCCAGGTCAGCCTTTCCAGGCATCAGAGGGGCTCCCTGTCTGAGCCAGGGCAGCCTGGCAGCCTTCCCGTTATCCCACACAGCTCCTGGCAGGGAGCACTCCCTGAGCCCCACCCCAGCCTGGCCCTGTTTGGGGCTCCGGGTGCCTCTGGGGGTGAGGGTGAGCTCAGGGACACTCCAGACTCACAAACTGTCTGTCATGGACTGCAGCTGGCGTGAAGTTCCCTTGTGTGGAGGAAAGGAGCGCGCAGGAAAAGCTCCCAGGTTATGAACTCCAAAGGACAGCTCCCAGATTCCATACAAAGGAGCACCAAAGCCCTGCCTGGGAACTCCATGGAAAGGGACATTTTGGTGGGTCCCTGTGCTCTGGGGGCCTCATTTCAGATGTGTCACTGCATCCCAGGAGCTGCTGGGATTATTGGAATGGCGCTGCCAGCAGGGGCTCAGGAGCTGCAGAGAGTGCCAGGGGCGGCTGGACACACACGAGCTCTTCATCTCCAGAGTCCTCCTCACAACCAACAGCCACTGATGTCAATGTTTTCTGTGTGAATACCCACCAGCCAAGTGTCTGGATGCTTCAGGTCTTTGGTCAAGCTATTTCTAAGTGGTGTTCCAGAAATAGCTCATGGTTTTATTTACTGTGTAGCAGTCCATGTTAATTTGCCGAGTGCCATTACATAACAGCAATTAATTACATTATTTCTTCATTACTAGATGTGAGCATAGACCATTTCCACAATGTGCTGAATGCATTTCTGTAGCTCTTCTCAGTCGCTTTGAAGGGAAGATAAATGAGGACAAGCAGAGTGCCTAGATTAACAACAAATGATAAATCCAAGCCCCTTCATTGAGCCAAATTAGATATTCTGTAGTAGGCCTTGACCTAATTCTAGCTACTGGTTATTTTTTGTACTTTTTCACTAAACAGATTTTTAAAAAGATCTGGGTCTGTCATGAGAAGAAAGCCTAAACTCTTCCTTTAGACATACCTTCAAAAATTACCTTGCAAGCTATGGATAATTTCAGATGGCTTCAAAAGTTGGTATTAGATTTTTTGGAGTCAGGATTTAATTCTTTATTTAAAGAGAAAAATTTGTGTTGTTTAGAATCGTGATTTATTTACCTTTTAAAAACTACAAGCTATATGTGCTTGTAGACAACTCTGAATGTTACTTTGCAAGGACTCAGTCCTTAGATTTAACTTTTGAAACTTTTCTTTGGTTATTCTTGTATTTTAGTGCACTGAAATGTCCAGAATACATGTGTAAGGTATGTGTAGTACACCTTCCTGGCATACACACTATATACTGTACTTTATTTTTTTATCAGAACTGTACCATCTTTCAAGCATCTGTGAAGGGCAGTCAACACTGTACTGAATTACTTTAAAGTAATAAATTTGTTTAATCTTGTCTGGTTTAGCAACCTTAGAATCTTCTGAATTTCTTTTTTTAAAGCTTTGTTTTCTCTCTCTACATCTTCCCTGTAATAAGTGATCTCTCTGCCCCTAGGATTTAGTCTCCTGCATTAGAAAAACTCCAGTGTGTTCTATCTCATGGATTCAAAATCAGCCCTAAACTACTCTGCCCTATTTTACCCCTGTATCATTGTCAGAGAGGAGATGTGCCATAGGTCTGAGATGTTTCATTATTCCCTCAGGGAATCTGACCTATCCTAGAATAAAACTAATTTTGCATGAGAAGGACCAAACTCTGTTTTTGTGGCCAATGAACTCACTGGATAGATTCAGAGTCTTGGAAATGAATGTGTATCCATACTGATGTGGCTGGGAGCAGAATCTGGCTAAAGAGCTGCTCTCAAAATAACAGTTTTGCCAGTTGGTTACTGGTGCTAAACTGAGTCTCCCCTATGCTCTTAAAATACTTTTGGCTCAGGTAGGCTCCAGACAGGTGTAGGTGTTGGTGTTCATGACATCTCTGATGCGCTTGCTGAGCAAAAGCTCCTTGTTCAAACTCAGTGCCAGGTCTGCTCCCCCACAGGCAAAATCCCAACCAAGAGAGGACATAATCATGGAAAGTAAATAGGTCCACACATGCTTGTTAACTGTATAGCTCTAAAAAAACCCAGAGTATCTGCAGTATCCCTGCCCTTCACACTCTCCCTGGGCTGATGGTGGGGTGCTCCAGGATCCTCCCTCAGCCCTGCTTACCTTCTGTATCACAGTTTGTTCATTTCTCCTGTGCAACCCTTTAAAAAACGTATTTATTTTGACTGGTCTCATAGCTGATTTTATTGTATTCACAAGAATTCCAGCCCACCCTGACCATCACAACCTTGTGCCCTTGCAAGCCAGCACTGCCACCTGATCCCTGTCTTTCCTCTTCTGTGTTTGCTCGGTGGTAAAACACTTCCACAGCTGGAGACCTCCTACAAAGGACTTCCAAACTGTCAAAACAGAACTTACTGCTCTGTAAATATCATTTCCTCAGTTCAAATCCAAAAAAGAATTATGCATACCGAAAGAAGAGAGGGGGTATTTTTAATGCTCCCTCCCATCTGTAAGCTTCTAGGGGTGTGTGACTTTTTTCATGATCAGAGTTTGTAAGGGATATACAGATAAGGCTCTCCTAAGAAAAGCACTCAGCATTGCAAACACCAGATTTTGTATCAGATACTGAATTAAACTGGCTGTGTATTTGGGGTATCTGCAAGGGTACAGACAGAACTGTGTCTGTGTAACTTTAAACAACCATGTCTGTATCGCAAAGTGCCATCCCGAGGTGACCTTTTAAACCTCCGCTGATTCATGAGAAAGATAATTGAAATTTGTGCCTATTCTGATTAATTCCAAACAGGGCCAGAAAAAGCCTATTTGGTGACATCTGTACTGCAGTTGCTTTTCCAAAAAGTAAAAAGCAATACTGCAGTTGACAAACAGGAACTTATATTGAGCAGTTTTGGTAGAATTGGCAGTGACAGGACAGGCTTGAAGGCAGAATAACCTGATCTTTCTCTGAGATGGCATCTCAAGCAAAGCTTTCAGCATAGGAGCTGTCAGCACAGGGGAGCTTACCCTGATTCTAATTCTGTCATCTGAGTTATTCAGTTGACACCAAGCAAAATTTACCCACTTCATAGGTGTAAGCACATTTTAGGCATGCTTACTCTAAACAATTTTGCAAGCTGTTAATTAGACTTCCAGGATGTGAAACAAATATAATCAGAACAAAGTTAGTAGGTACAGAGCTCAATCAGAACAAGAAGAAACTGTAAACTCTAAGTATTCCCTATGGAAAAATTGAAGTGTCTTATTTTAACATGTCAGCATTGAAAGGAAAAATCCTGACTTATGACAGCAATGAATGCAGAGTCCACAGTCAGAAGGCCTGGAAAATCTGTCCAGTGCTTGAGGGGAAGGGAGACAGTGAAATCACATACACTGTAAATACAAATTAGATAAGCAAATTCTTATTTTTAGCATTTGCCCAACAGCAAAGACAAGGGAACAGCACATAAACAACTCAGAAGGCAAGCAGTAACCTAAGCTAGTCCAGGGTACTAGCAGTCAAGTTCAAGATGCAGGAGGTGCTCATGGAACCAAAGAACATGAACTCCTATAACTGAAGAAAAATTGTAATAGCCAATCAAAGAGGAAAGAAAACCCACATTTTTCTGTCCCTACCTTGCCACTCCAGGAGGTATCTTGCAAAATGCCAAGGGTCTTTTGCTCAAAACTAAGGGTCAGAGTAAATCAAAGACTCCTCTTGCCCAGAATTATGAGAGTGACTTGGCACTTAACCCTCATTAAGCTGTCATAAAAATCAAATGGGATTTAGGAAGATAAACCTCAGAGGATCCAGGTCTTTGGTACCTAAATTAAAACTTGGGCTTAATTGAAAGCCGACACCAAAACAGTGATTCTGAATTCTTTTCCACCATCTGGAGATGCCTGATATTTTCAGTTTTTCCCTGTTTTTCTGAGAGAGGCATAAAGATAGAACAACTCTGTAGCATAGAGAATACAGAAATCAGTCTTGAGCTTTTTCACTCTGACATATTTAAAGCAAAAAGAATGAATAACACACATTTCCATACCTCCTTCCTGAGCAGCTGCCTTTACCAGAAAAGGAGACACCAGCACCACCTTTCCTCTCAAGAAATCTTTCAGGACAAAAAAGGAAACCCTGCTCTGTTCTGTGGGTGAGCAGGCAGAAGGGGCATTGTTGGGAAGGGGAATCAGAGGTGTGGAATCTGAATGGAGAGAATATCCCCACTGACTGTAGAGAATAAAATCAACTCAGTGTGAGATCCAGCTGGTCCTCAGTACTTCCCTAAAAACCAGCACACAGCTGCCTGCTCGGCGTGATCCCTTCTGCTGCTCTTCCAGACTCTCCTGCAGCACTGGAATACAAAGTCTGCTCCTGAGATCAAGTGCCAAAATGTTACGAATAGATCTGACCTTGAAGCCAGTCAGAATTCCAAACCAGCTGAAGCTCTTGTGGAAAAGGGACATAAATGATATATTTTATATACATATATGATTGCATTTTATATTTTGCAACGTATTGGAGAATTTAAGGTTATCTTCCAGGGTATGAGATAACATAGGAGATATGCTCCTAGGAGCTTATCTTGCCCAAAATAAATAAAATATGATCAACACTTGTTCATGGTATAAACAGAGCTAAATTGTAATTCTCTCCACTGATTCAACTTTGTTTGTAAGTAAGGAAAGCAATTAAAGATGCCATTAGCTTGGTGATGAGTACATTTCTGTCCTCCACATGACTTTTACTTGAGCATCTGTATTCTTGTGAGCAATCCTTTGATTACATTCATGATCCCTCTGAAGATAATCTCCTAACTTCTGCTTGCTTATTCTCTCTGAAAAATTTTGTTTTTCTGAAACCTGAAAATGGTACAGTTAAGCCTAAAGTAAAGCCATATTTTAGAAATTATATAAATTGTACCTGTTGACTCTGTTGTCTGTTTCAGACAAAGATTTTTGCTAGAATTGGCTAAACAGATTTTCAAAATCTTACTGCTTCAGGCACTGGAGGACAAAAAGGAAACACTTTGTATGACTGCATTTTAAGAAATTTGAACAATAGCAGTAAAAGCATTTTCCAGAAGGGAATCTCCTGAAGTGGGAGCCAGTATGACCCACAGACTGCTTGCAAAAAAAAAAAGTCTTAGGAAAATCTCTGTACTTGACTTGGAAGAGATCAACAAATGGCAGCTCTGGGAAAGACTGGGGTGTTTATTAGCTTTTGTCATCACCCTTTTTAAAAAGATTGGTTGCAATGGCGGGAGCCTAACATAATTAGTAGCAGTGAGGGAGGGATAGGATCTTAACTGGAAGAAGAAAAATAGGGATTAGAGAGATTTCACATGGGCTTGGAGAATTTTGTCATCCTTGGCTATTTAATGAAGTAACTGAAGCAGTGCTGCACCTCATAATAGTTCTCTTCCAAAAATACTGCATGTGCGTACCAAGGGGAAAAAGAAAAAGAAACATATTTCTTATTCTAAGAAAGAGTGAAGCAATTAGCAGCTAGGGAATTATAAATTATACTCATTAATTAAAATTCCTGGGAAAATACTAACATGTTTTCCAACATTTTATCAAAGTGTATGGGAAACCCATAGATTCACAGGCATCATGGATTTACTGAGAACAAATTCTGTCAAGACAATCTAATTTCCTTCTCTCAAAGACAACTGGCCCTAGGAATGGAGAAAAAGCAGTAGGAGTCAAATGTCTGGGCTCCAGTAAAGCCTTGGCTGCTGTCTCCTGGAACATCCATGCAAGGAAGTATCCTCTGGATGAAGTTACTGCAGGATTGTGCAGGGAAAGGACATTGAGACTGCAACATCCAGTGATTCAGGGAAAACTGAAGGACCTGTGCCTGATTCTGTCCCAGAAAATCCTGTTTGTGCTCTCAGTGCTGACTTGGAAGGTGGAATAGAGAGTGTCCTTATTAAATTTGCAAATGCCAGTAAGCTGAGCCTGCAAGTGCCTAGGATAAATAAAAATATAAATAAGTCAATGTCTGAGAAGAGATGCAGGTCAATAGGAAGAAGTTCTATACTGGTCCAAACAAAAATAGTCAGCTGCAAAAATACAAGATGGGGAATAAATGATGAGGGAACATTAATGCTGAACTTGTGAGCCTCAGTGACTCACGAGCTGGATGTGAGTCAGGGAGCCAACACTGCTAATGCAGTCACAAAAATGGGTTGTGGCAGCCAGAGAGGTTTAAGTGAAAGAATCTTCTATTCTACTCTGCAATGGTGCCACCTCTGGGCCCTGATTTTGAGGCCATTCTTCAGGAAAGCTGTTGCTGAGTTTAAGAAAATTTAGAGGAGAGCTACAATGAAGGACCTTTTAAATTTTGTGCGATAATGAACAAAATGGGATTGCCTTGCTTAAAGCATTGAAAACTGGGAAAACAAGTAAATACTCCCAGATGGACTGGAAAAGAAAAGAGATTAAATCGTGGCAAAAAAAAACCCCACCCAACAATGTTCAGCTCAGATATTAGAAAAGCTTTCCAAGGATAATAGTGAATTTTCAGAATATTTGACCCTGGAATACTTTAGTCTCCAGACAGAAGTCTGGAGTCCCTTTAGTCTCTAAGGATGATGCTGAGGAAGGCACAGAGTAATTTTCTTGCCATGAGGTTGAGGGATGAAGCTGTTGGTAAGCTGAGGCTTCCTAGAACAATTCTCTTTGACTTTCTAGGATGCCTTAGTCTCCAGCTGCTGATAAATCTCTGTTCTGGAGTAATAATAAACCCATTTGTATGGACATAATTTGTCCCTGAGATACCCCTGAACATGCCCCTGCCTGTTTGCTGGAGAAAGTTCTGTCCACACTGTTTTCATTCTCGAATGGCTTTATTTCAAACATATTATCTTTTAATAACAATCTTTATTTATCTAATTTTAGAATATGGATAAGAATTATCCAGTATATTGCTTTTACAAAACATAAGTTACCTGCATGAATGCAACAAAGTTGATATAAACTCAATAGAGTCTTGTGTGATGATACTTGGACATAAATATGTTGTGGAGTGTGAGCAGACACAAAAAGGAAGCCCTATACATGTGTTAAAGCAGTAAATCTTTGTTATTCAGGTGAAAAGAAAAATATTAAACATTTTTGTTTGTTTTGTGACTTTACTTGAAGCAGATACTCTTTGAACTAATATTCTCATACATGGATCAAGCCTCAAATGCCAGGGCTTTTTCATGAAGTCAAAAGGGAAAATTTCTCCCTACATTATGCAGAACAGATAAACACAGTATTGCAGCTGCACAAAATTTTCTTTGAAACTTCTCTATTAAATAACACCAGAAAAAAAACCCCTAAAACATCAAAGTTGAAAAGGTTACTGCTGCGCATGCAAAAAAACATCTTTCTATGTTAGAGATCTTCTTGAATTTAACCTAAAATAATTTCTTTCTTTCCTTCCTATCAGTTAGGAATCTTTAATAAACACAGTGACATGTCAGTGTACTGAAACATGTAATAATAGCTTGATATAATTTTCTCATTTCCCCTATAAAGTTATTCTACACTTCCAGAAGCACTGATTTGACAAAGTAAACTCTTCACTTTTTTACATTTTTAAAGGGGTCCTTTCAGAAAAAACAGAAACCTATTGATTATGGCATGGCCTGTTTGTGGGTTTACAGTGAGTTTGTCTTTCTCATAGCTGATAGTCTCACAAACAGCCTATTCTTCTGGATTTTCCCATTAAATTCCCGGGACATGATTCCAGTTGGGTTGAAAGCAGGTGCCTGGGGCTGCGCTTGGTGCCTGTGCACACAGTGATGCGTGCAGAGATTCCCTTCCTAAGGATTCCACAAGTAGATTGGCTCCTAGAATAAATATTTTTCAGGAAGCTGCCGAAATAAGGAAAAATTCAGGAAGTGAATCCCACTTCACCTCACTGAAATGCATGTTGTTAATTTCAGAAGAGTTTATTGAAAGTACTTTACATTTAAATCTGTTTTAAAGCTACTCGGAGTAACCGGGCTCCCAGTGATTTTTGTTCTCTGGATAAGATTGAAATATTATTGTTTCCAAGTATTGGACAATCCCAAAATGATAAGAACTTGATCAGCTCAATCCCAACCCCTTTTCCCATGTGCCCCCAGCCCTATGACTCCCAGTTTGGTTGAAAAGCACAGGCAGGAGTGAGGGACTGGCACCTGACCACTCCCAGTGTGCTGCACCTCCAGCACTGCTGCACATTACAAACTGCACTGACAGTAACTAAACACCTTCCATACAATCTCCTGAAAATTATAACAGTAGAACACAGAAAACTCAAATAAAGGTGATGAGATACAAATCAAGACCATTAAATACATAGAGTTTTGGGTTTGTCTTCTTGTGTCCATTAGAGGTTTCTGTTAACTGTCACATTCTTTTTTTCATTTGAAAAATCAAATGAAATGGTTGTTTATGGTTTGATCATGGGTCTAAACACAGGCAACTGGAGGAATTAACTGGGCTTCTTATCCAGGATCCAGCCTTCCTTTCTAAGTACTAGCCAAACAATATTTCTGAAGAGAACAGGAACTTCTTAGCTATCATGGCTCATTGAGTGAAATAAGAAATTCGCTCTGGCTTGGGCCCTGCTAGAAACAGAACCTGGCTGAATTACAGTCTGAGCACAGCCAGAACTGATAAAGGACAGTGACAATCTCTGATGTCACCATTGCTAAAGACACTCAGCAAAACACAAAAAGGCTCAATGTGATAATAATGAAATAAATGCGATGCAGAGTCCGCAAGCTGGGTATAATAACATCAAAAAGAGAGACTTAGTTTCAATAACTCTGGTTAACCCTGGTCTCTTTTAGCACTAATGAATTTTTAGTGCCCATTCCTGCCTCGTATAGGAAACCTTTCATGTGGTTACAGCAACCAGCTGAGCTTCTTTGAAAAATCATATGCTTGATAAAATGGAAAAGATTCTGTTCCAGTTAGATACCAGCCTGTTGGCAGCCATGGGCTATTTTGGGAATCACACTTCCAATACTGCACATCAAGCCAACATGTTGACTTCTGCCAAGGATACAGCTTGATGGGAGTTTGAAAGGACTTCAGGTTTTCTGCCCAGGTCTTAAAAAAACTATTACTGTAAAGCTACTTGAATCAAGATTATAGTAATTCAAGGGATTCACTATTCTGTAGTGAAGAATATTGCTATTAAGTGCAATATATGCACTTTGTTATAGTATTTGAATATAATTCAGCAAGGTACTTTAACAAGTGCTTACTGCTAGTATATATTTCAGGATATAGGCATGTGTCTTGCTGAAGGAAAACCTAAATAACTGAGGATAAACTTCTGTGTCAAATTTTCAAAAGCAGCTTTTTATTTACTGCTTGACCAAACTGGTGTGTTGCTAAGAGTCCAAGTGTAATTCTGCAGAAGAATTCCAGCGCCTCTGCAGGTCTCCCATCTTCTAAAAACTCCACTGTGGGAAGACAACTTCTTCTGTGAGGACTAGAAATTATGAGAGGGCTGCTTTCTATCAGTCTGTGTTCTTTAGCTCCATAGATGGTCACCTACACCACTGCATTAACACATTTCTCTCCATGTGTTCTAAAATGTCCCTGCCTGTGGGTTGACCTCTTGGCTCTGCTGGGCAGCGTGTGGCACTTGGACTGTCCCTCTCCTCCCCTCACTTAACACAGATTTTCTCCTCTGCACAGCCTTCAGTTTTATTGGAACTTAATTATGAATCAGACTTCTACATTTTTTTGTCAGCTTTGGCTAAAATTGTCCCAAGGGTATAAAGCATGTCCAGGGAAAGAGAATGATGTTATTGCTAATAGTATGAGAATATACTACTAATAGTATCTATATACTTATATACTAATAATATAATATCTAATTTTCATAAAAAGCTAAGCTACACAGAAAATGACTCAGTGATTCCATGAGTTCCATTCCAGCTTCCATGAGTTCAGTGGAGTTCTCCCAGGACTTCTGCTGGTTCCTCCTTATCTCAGAAGGCAAGTCTGGGAAAGAATCATTAGACTTGTTTCTTTCTTTGGCTGAGAACATCCAGTGATTGAAGTCGCTGTCCTCAAAGACAGCATTTTTACTATCTTGTCTAAGAAATTCCAGGACAGTGACCTCCAGAGGGGAAGATGTTTCTGCTGTTCTGCAGGTTTTTCAGATGCACTGACAAAAGACAGAAGGAAAAAGGTCCAGTGTGTACCATCGGAAGGCCTGGTGAAGATTTTCTGGATCCAGTTCCTGGTCTGTTTTTACATTTTTACCTTTCCTGGGTATTGGTGGAAAACAGCTTAAAAGTCCCCAGAAAATGTCTATCTGGATATAAAACCTGAATAGTGCCCGACACTATAGGAAGTCTCAAATAAGACTGGGTGCCTGTTGTCTGCTATTTTTACTGAATTCATCAAAAATTCTCCTTTTCTGATTTGGAACAGACTGGAACTAAGGAAGAGGGCTGACAGTTCAGACTTAAGGGCCAGTGCTGATAATGGCTCTACAAATGTTTCTTGGGGCTTCCAAGCCTTGAAAATAATGAAGTATTTATTTGATTTCTTGTTAAAAAATTGTAAATCATACCCACTTAAGAGGCAGACTTGTAAATCCCTTCAATGACTCTTTCCTAGTAGCTTAGAACTGTGTTTGATACACAAGCTCTCCTTTCTAGAGGTGAGACTTTTACAGGAGTCATTTGAAACTGGTGGCTATTTCTCTTTGTGCTTTATCAAAACAATACTGAGCTGTGAAAAATACCAACATTTGTCCCAGCTGCAACCATGTGTCTGGAAGCTGCTTTCAAACTTATTTTTGGAGTTTCCATGTATCTTGTGAGAGCATTGAGTCCTGCAGTTTTGCAGGAAAGGTCTCCTGTTCCCGCTCGAGTTGGATTCGTGCCCGACTGCAGCAATGTGAGGAGCAGAGGGACAAAGCTCTGCCCTCAGAAAAACCAATGCCAGCCAGCTCAAGAAGCCCATTAAAATAGAAATAGTTAAGACAAGTGGTGCAGCCACACAAAATTTTCCTGGCAGGGAAGGAAAGGGGTGTGCTGGAGCTGGCACATGAATGTCAGGCTCAGGATTCCCCTCCTGCGGTGATCTCACTGTAAACCCTAGGAGAGGCTGCCTCCTAGTAATGGTTTAGCTACAAAAGAACATTTCCCTCTCATTCAGAAAGCATGACAGAAACCCAAAATGACCTTCTTCTGTTTTTTTCATACTTCTACAATCTAGTTGTTTCAGTGAAACCTTCAGAAAGCTGGGATATGGGAATGAGTTTCCGCTTGCCCATCTCCCTGTCGTCCTCTACTTTGATTTCTACTTCAGCAACCTGTAGGGTTAGGTCTTTTGACACTTTGGAGTTTTGAAGAAAATAGGTAAGAAAGGCTGATTTTTTTCATTTCAGCTATTGAGAGTGTATTGCAATTATTTGATGGCCTGACAGTAGAAAATGTGATGACTCACAGAAGGCAATGAGAAGGAGCAATTGTCTTTCAGGGACAAAGCGAGTGAAATGACACAAAATGGAGCTGTATTTCAGAGATTTCCATAGTAACAGCAGAAGCAAGTCATTTGTACAGATTCAGAAAGGTTCACAAAAACAGACCTAAGACAGAAAACACCTTGAGATCACAGATCTGAGAAGGTAAAAAAGAGCCATCTTCTTCCTCCAAAATTTCTTTCAAAGATTGGTACCTAACAAATACAAAGGAAGCAAGCAAGCCATCATCCAGACAGAAATCTGGACTCAGGTGCTGATTCTTGTATCGCTGTTGTCTCCTCTCCCTGTTTCTGTCACCAGTTCTGGCAAGACTGGGATGAGAAACCTAGAGAGGAATGGAATCTTCCTGGGATCTGGGCCTTCCCTTGGGCACTGGTGCCTGGGGTGGTCTCCACGTGGCTCCTGCCTGTGGGAGGCCTGACCTCTCTCCCACCAGTCAGTAGCTGTGGACAGCACCCAGAAACGGGGTGAAGGTACAGTTGCTCATTAATTACGCCCTCATTGCCCTCTGAGCGGCAAAGGCTCAGCCGTTCCATGGCAGGGGCTCTGCAGAGCCCACGGCTGAGGGCAGCCCTGCAGCCCCTCCTGGGCTCCCTGACCCCGCTGAAGGATATCCCAGCTGGAGGCACCAGCAGCCTGGGAGAAGGACTGGGAAGAGAGGCTGGGGAACCTCCTTCCTGCCCTGCTCCCCTCAGCTGAGGAGTCACCTTGATCTGCAGGATTTCCCTTGGCAGCCCCAACAGCAGCATGGGGAGCTGGGCTGTGGCGAGCAGTCGGTGACTTAAACAAGTCACACTTCCCTGCCATTGAGTGCTTGAGTTATTTATAGCTGCTGCCAGATTATGCAAAGATTCCCAGAACACTGCAGACTCCAGTTGGGAATTATATCTGCACAGCCTGGAGTATATCAAGCAATATTTTTTAAAGCCCATTTTTAGCAGAATGAGCGTCTTGCAGTTGAAACTACAGAAAAACTGAGGTAAATTTGGATATATTCCATAACATAAAGAAGTTAATTTCATTTTATTTGCCAGGTAACTTTGATAATTTATATATTTTTAAAAATTCCAAAATGTTAATTGCATTTAAAAAAGCCTGAAGACCCAACATAAATGGCTCATTTGATTGAAAAGTGAGATTTTTCTGATGTTTGAGACATATTTTAGAATGTGTGAGAGAATGTGAATAATTTGAGCAAGAATACCTAAATTTCAATGTTTAAATGTCAACGTGCTTTCAAATTTCTGACAAAATACAGTACCTTGCTATCCATTCAGCCAGGGGATAGGAACTTGCAGTGAAGTCTTGTTTTGTGTTGCAAATGCTACAGATTTCTCACGCTTTCATGTTGAAAATACCAAATGATAAATCTGGGACTTAGAATATTTCAGTGACATTTGAAAATCTAATAATCCACAAGAAAATCAACTTAGTAGGAGAACCACATGAAAATAAAAGTAAAATCCATATTTCACTCAACATCCATGTTTTCAATGGAAATACACTATAAACACCTGCATTCATTTCTTTTCCCCCAACTCTTATGCTATGTAAATTTGAAGTATTCTAATGCTTTGAAATAGGTCAATTGGCAGAGCTTATTCTTAATTTTTAAATGACTTGTCACTCCTGAAGCAGGAATACCTGAAATTCAGGCTCAAGAAGACCCATTGTGAAAATTTGGCTGCGTTTTGTCAAAAGCAAAATAGATTCATACTTCTATTACAAAGTTTATTATCACTGAGTCATCACAGGTTTTCACTGAAACATCAAATACAGACACAAGTTTGGGCCAAGTCTGTTCAAAAATATAACCAACAATGATAATTTCCATGCTAGTGCATTCATTAATTATTGACGGGATTACTGATGGGATTATTGACAGGATTATTGACGGGATGTCCCAATCTATTTCAGACAGTGAAACAGTGAAACTCTATTCACTGGTTTGCTGGTTAGCTAATCTATCCAAGAACAAATTGTGCTCTTCAGTATGGAGTGAACTTTGTAGTCTATCAATCAATACAGCTACACACTCTGCACAGTCATCTTCAATAACAGGCTCACTTAGTCATGTACCTGGGCTTAACTGCAACATTTCATGAAATGTCTTAAATGTGCTACAAAGCAGAGCTTATACAACCAGAATTAAAAACCCCAACATCTGTGCGTGATTTAGAAACTGGGAGTTAACAGTTTCCTATCAACCTGTTAATTAATGCAGCCTTCAGATCTCTGTATCTATATGTCAGGTTTGGCAGTTCAGTCCATAAAAAATATAAAATAGTCAGGAAGAGGGGAGAGAAGGAAGGGGTTGGTTTCTAGACCCCAGCATAATGTGGAAGGGATTTTTTTGGTATTTTTGTTTAGTGATGTCACCTGCACCTTTAGTGTCACTGAAATTTTAACCCGGGAAATGCCATTTTTCTGTCAACAAACTGGAAAGAGTGACGTGAGCTCCTCAGTCATGTCCCCAATTATTCATCATTAATGGGCTGGGTTGCAACATAAGACCTCAGGAGTAACTTTAGAGTCAGAAAGGAGCCAGATTAGGCAGTTTTAATTACCCAGGAGTCATTGTTTGAGCCTTTCGTCCCAGGGCCCTTAATTTTTGAATCCAACCTCCTGTCTCCCACACTGGGTCTGGCCCCTGAGCCTTTGGGCTCTGCAGTAACTCCCCCAAGGTGTGAGGGAGCTCATTTTTAGCTATCTGGGACAAAGTTAGCAGCATTGCTGTTCTCACTGGGCACAGCGTGCAAGATCTATTCCCACAATAGGAGAGTATTTAGTAAGGTCACAAGGATGCAGACTCTTTATCAAACACATTCCCTGGAAACTTGGCAGGGGTTTTGTTTTACAAGAATTCAGGTGCAAATTAATGGCATTTGTTTTAGACTTATTTAAATTTCTCAGTGTTTTTGCAAAAAGAGATTTGCATTACCAGCCTATAACAGAAAATTTGTTGTCAGCAGCTTTCAAAGTCCAATTTTGCTCTCATTAAATTGATTTTGAATCCATTTAATTGACAATTTCAATAGAGTTGCTTCACAATTGTACTAGAATTACGCTTTATGCTACTCAGACTTATTTTAGTCTATGTAATCACTTCATAAGGGAGAAAACTGATCTTTTTACATAATTTTAAAGATGATAACAATTAGTCTGGAGGCAAACACAGAGTGATACATGCAAGGACTAGATGCAGTTTTCCATGTTCAAGGAGGATCTTATGTAAACCAGAGACACAGAAGTGATAGAAGTGCGTCTCTAAATGAAAACAGAGCCCTGCAGAAAGACAGGACTTGGTCAGAACGCTGTATCTGTCTGCTTAATAATCTGTGGGAAAGAGGGGAATCCCACACAGACTTCATTTCTTGTCATTTTCCTGACATTCTCCAGTGGAAAGTGCCTGTGTGTGCTGGGCACATTGCCAGGAGCAGAGAGGTGTAAATTGAGCACAAGCGACCACTGATGGTCCCCCAGAGCTGCCAGACCATCTGTGCAAGCACAGGGGGCTCTTCAAACCCTGCTCCCAGCCAGACCACGCTGTGGCCTCACAAGACAGAGTAAAGAGCTCATCACAATGCATCCAGTGGAAAAAGATGTGATAAGCTGGCTCCTAAGGAAAGCCTTGTTTTAGGGAAGACCCTTTTTAAGAAAACTTACTAAAAGGAAAAGAAGAGCAGGAATAGAGTTAGCAACACCAGCAAAAGCTGAACAGAACCTCAGTAAATGGATGAGGGGGCTCAGACCACCCTGAGAATGCAAGAATGTGTACAAAAATCTGTTATGGATCTTAAAAAATATTGCATTCAGCTGTGTATCCTGAAAGTAGAATATTCACATCCCATATGCAATATAAAATATTTGCTGTGGCATCATCGGTTGGGGTTTGCCCATTTGTTATGCATTGAGGCCCCTCCTCTACTTCCTCAGCCTCAGCAAGAAACTGGAATGTGAAGATGGATAGTTCATTAGTTTCAATTAATAGAAAAAGGCCTAGCTACTGCCTTGTACAGGCCCTGTGCAATCAGTGCCCAGGGATCATCTTGAGTCCTTTCCCAGGCAGGCTGAGCAGGTCCAGTAGGGAGCAGAGCTCTCCTCCCAGTCTTACACCTCCATTCCCATCTTGCTGGAATGGCACCCTGGATTTGCAGAACATCCTGGCCAGAAGATGACATTTGGGTAAAACCCCACTCCAGAAGCCCAGCAAAATAAATCCTCCCAGCCTGTGTGTCGGAGTAAAATCTTCTAGCAGAGGACACTTTTTGTGAGAGGTTGACAGTCCTAGAGAGAACTGCCACATTTTGGGAACTCTCACATCTGTCTCTGTGACCTTGAACAAGTATTTGGCTTGTCTGGGCCTCAGTTTGCCACCTGAAAAACATTTACAGGGGTTCTTGAGGGTAAGATTGCACAGCCCTCGAATACAGCGCTGCTGAGGATGAGAAGAGCAGACAAACTTTTTTTGGAAACACAGCTTCCTACTTCAACTATCAAAAAAACCCCCCAACTGCACCAGAGTTCAAGTATGGAGGTCGAAAAAGGCTGTGATAAGACAGAGCCTCCCAGCTGTGCTGGTGGGTAATGAACAAGTCCTGTGACACTTGCACAGCCCTGCCGGCTGATAAACAACGCAGCGTCTTGGCCTCCCAGCCCACACCAAGGGGCACCGCATGCAGGGCTGGAGCTGCTCTGGGAAATGCAGGTCTCGGAAGCCTCCTCCAAGAGTGACACAGTTATATAATCCCCCTTCCCCCTGGCAGAGCCTCCCGTGCGCTGGCTCTGCTCCCTGGAGCGCCGCAGTCTCTGCGCGCAGCGCGGCTCCCGGAGCTCGCGGCTCAGTGCCTCCCTGCTGCCGTGACTCTCAGCGGCAGTGTCAACGCTCAGGCCAAAAATAACCCCCTGAAGAATGGCATGGATACTCGACAGGCACCCAGGCATCTTTTTATAGCAGCCCTTTGATTTCAGATACCAAACCTGGGCTATTTTGGGCACACAGGCTTGGGGAAACATTCATGATCTTTAGCTTACATGACTACTTCTGCACACAGGTGCTGTCAGAGTTCTTGTGGCTCTTCTTGAAGATAGGGAATATATTTATCCCACTGGACATTTGCACTCACAGAGGGATACCTAACCTAGAAAAGGGAGGCTGTACTATCACATGAAGTTTTCCAAATTGTTGCTGGGATCTAAAGGACTTGTCACTTCAGGAGGTCCCAAGATGTCTGATGGTTTGATACTTGACGTAACTGAAAAGAATAATTTTGAATTGAATTAACTAGAAGTGAAACGTAACCGTGGGATGACTTGGATGCATTTCATCATTTAATGATCAGGAGAGGATATAGATATATACACAGACATACATAAATACATACATATATATATATGTATATATATGTTTTAGTAAGAGAATGTGGCACTAATGACAAATGTCCAATTCACCCTTCTGGCAGATAGAAGTTCACTATTTATTGATAGCATGGATATCCTTATCCAAACGCATTTTTTGAAACAGAATGTACCTCTGGAGCTATAAACAGCACTAGAATCTCCTGTGTGGGCAGAGCCCTTGTCATGTTACCTCACATCAGTTATGTTACCTCACATCAGTTCAGTACAGCAGGGTAACAAAATAGGAACATTTTGGCAGCACCACCTGCTTTAGTCATTACTATCAACAATCTAGGGAACTGTATTTCTGATATTTACTGTTGTAGTCAGAGCCAAATCTCCAGGAAAGGCATATAGATGGTAAATGCTCTGTAGCTTGAGGAATGCTGGCCAGTTCAGACCTAGTTTACCACAGTACATACAAATCTTAACATCACTGGTAAGATTTTTCAAAGGGAGAATGTAATTTCCATGACAACCATGTCATCTGCTGCTGATTAAATACTAGTTCAAGCTAACAAATCGACTTTTACCTAGGAAAACATAACACCAGGAGACAGGAACAAGCAGACACTCTGGAGGGACAACTTTAAAAGAGAGAAGAGGCCTTGTAAGGTGCCACATCTGGAATTCTGTGTCCAGTGTGGGCTTTGCTGCTGTCCAATGCCTCCAGTTCAGAAAGTGCACCTGGCACCATTCACAGAACAGAGGGCAGCCTCTGTATTATCTAGGACAAACACAGTGTGGGAAGGTAAAGAAATACAGCAAAAACAAATCCATGGCTCCGCATCAGAAAAACTGAAACAGATCCCCAGCTGTACTTTAAAACTTCTCATTGAAGTTTCTTGCTCATGTTACCTTTTAATATGACTTTATAGCTAATCTAGGCAATAAATGCACAAGTGAAAAAAAAATCAGTGTTATGAACACATTGCCAACATCTGAAATAATTTTAAAAGTTAGTTTCACAAGAAATCTGTGAATAAGGTCTTATTTCTTCTGGAAATCTGGACCTAAATACCAATGCATTAAGGCTGCTTAAGGCTGGAAGTAGGGTGATTCCAACTTGTCCTATTTTAACGGAGGTATGCTTTAAGACTACAGAATGGAATTCATTTCCCAATTACTTTGAAAGGATTAAAAACTTGACCAGATTAGATTCAAAGCGTGGGCAGCAATTGCTATAGATGAGTATCTTCATATACCTATGCATTTCAGTGGTTCCCTGATGGTAAAATCCCCTGGTCATCAAGGAAAACTCCGGCCTTTCTCCCCTAAGGCACGCTAATGAATTTATTTATGGATGTTAATCCAACTAGGAAATTGTTCCTCTGTACATAATCTCCCTCTCCTTTAGCATTTGACCATTTCAAATGCTGGAAGAGAGACTGTGACCTTCAATGGAAACACTAAATTAAAAGAAGAAATTGAAACAAAAGGATTGAAACATTACTACATTTATGGTTAAGGTAAGAGGGGAAAATTGCATTTTGTTTTAAAAGCTGACCTACAAAGTAGATCCATATATCTGTGTATGGGTATCCCTATGCTTTAGCAGATTTCTTCTTTACCTTTTCCAGGTCTCCACAGTCTAGTTTGGCTCCAAGGAAAGCCCACTGAAGATTATATATCTTATTGTGTTATATCTGCCAAAATTGCTTTATTTGGGAAAACAACAGAAAATAGGTCAAACTAAAATTAATAGAGAGTCGTAACTTACACTGTCAACAGAGCACAGGCATCAGAAAATATATAGTAACACAATGAGCTGATTTGAGTGGGAGAAAATTCCCTTCCCTTCCCTTAGAAATTCAGCAGTGATTTTTAATTTTGCCATTTGACAGAAAATGTACTAAAATACTGCTAAATATGAAAGCTTAGGAGAGATGCAGCCACAATCAGAGAGGAGCTGCGTTGCATAAGCCATCTTTCTCTCAATTTATTAGTGTTGTAAAATCTGACAGAAAATTAAAGTGGAAAAAACTCTTTTGCTAAACGTTTCGAGTGCGGGGTGTCTGCTGAGGAGCGACTCAGGCTCTCCACAGCAGGACTAGCGAGTCAGGGCAAGCAAATACTGCTTCTTAGCTATTTTCCACAACCTCCTGGGTGCCAGCACCTCAGAAAGGAAACCAGTCTAAGTGCACGAAGATGTTCTGAGCTGAAGGCAGTTCCTTCCTGTTAAAATAAAAGATGTGCAAAACTCTCTCAGGAAGCGTGGAGCAGAGCCGGGGTGAAGATCGCAGCAGCCCAGCACTGCACAAAGGAACAGCAGAGCAGCCCTGGAGCTGTGCGGTGCCTCGGCTGAGCTGGGCACTCCCCAGCCCCCCAACACGTCAATCGTGCAGAGGATGGCTCTGCGTTGCACTGAGAGCAGTCTGAAGAGAACACAGAGCACATCGGCACAATCTGCACCACTAATGAGCACGAATTCCCTCTGTCTAAACAAGCTGCGGTTCACACTACTGCTCCTCCTACCTGCGGCTCATAACCTTACACTTCAGAGGGTGATGGTTGTAACCACGGGGAGCTGCCTGATCCATTCTCAACACCCAAGCCAAGTCTCCCACTGTATTACACTTGTGTGACCCCAATGGAGCAAGAATATCTTTAGACTGATGACAAAACAATAGGTCAAAACCTTGATTACTTTCTTTTTCTGCTGTCTTGGATGTCTGTTTTTTAACTGGAAGTATTATTTATATACTGAAATATGTAAGTTTTATGAGTACATTACTCAGAGAAATAAGCAATGAGCTTTCTTGGACACAATCTGACAGCAGGTTGGCAAGTTGACGGGAATAATTCTGAATTTTCTTCATTTCAACATGAAATAATGACAAAAAAAGGCAAATACCATTACATAAACTACAGACAACTCATAATTAATGTCTGAAATACTCTTGTAATTTAGCTTTTAAAGGGAAAAAATTGAAACAACTATCAATTAAAGATCAAAAATATCGGACTGTTGTTTTTGTATCTAAGTGTTACCAGTTGATTTCCAAGATTTTTAGAAGTCCTCAGTGTCAGATGTGAGCACCATTGTTTGAGTACAATGCAAATTGTCAGGCACATAATCTTTAGGGGGCTTTTCTCATCCCCAGTGCAAGGTGCTGGGGGAAAGGAGGACTGCTGACAGCAGCCCAGACGACTGATAAAACACACATCTAACACTGACTCAGATGCTCCACAGTCCCAACTCATCCACATGACAGACAGACAGACAGACAGACAGACACTGGTGTCACTGATATTGGGCAAGGGCAGGGGAGGGCTCCCAGGTGGAGACTGAGAACTGAACAGTTTTGGGTGCCTGTGCCACTTGCACTGTCAGCTAGAGCTGGGGTTCTGGACCCCAGCCAGAGTGTTCACCTTCCCTAAGCTCACAGGGGGAGAATCCCCCTTCCCAGAACCCGGCCAAAATGGACTTTTCAGCAGATGTGCCTGCAGTGTGGGTTAGCAGATTTCTAAACTCACAGGTGAAAGACTGGAATCACAGTAAATTACATAGTTTGATGTATTTCCATAATTAGAACTAAAGAAGTCTAAAGAATATCCAAAATTAGAGCTGCTAAAGAATCTGTACTAAAAAGTAGATACACTGGAAACACATTTTTGGCAGAAGTTCTCATTCCCCTTGCTGGAAACCAAGAGAAGCCCTGCAGGCAAAGCCCTATTCACTCATTGCAAAGGGTGCAAAACCTGAACTCTTTTGTCTTTTCTCGAAACAAAGCATCTCTGCACATAGAACTTCTACATCCCTTACCTCCAGATTTTAGCAGTAGATTTCCTGCCTCTTTTCTGGAAGGGCTGGGATATTTTTACTGCAAGCAGGCAGTGCTCAGCATCATGCTTCCAATCAGCTCCCTTGCCCGCTTGCTCTGTGTTGTGAGGCAGCAGCAAAGTAACTCCCAGCAGCTGTTTGTTTCCTGGAGCTAAAAGTTGGAAAGATGCCTTTGTTCCTTTGACTGACACAGAGTTTGGACATTCTGCCCACAGCTGACACGGTTCCTTCTTGTATTTAGTTCAGCTCTTTCATTTCCACATACCTGGAAGAAAAAAATATTGCAAGGTGCCAAATGAGGAGCCATTTTTGCCCAAGTGGAACTGTAGAAAAGAACACACTCTTGCTCCTAAGAGGAATTGATTGAAATGTAGGCTGTCAGCCTATTAATTGCAGAACAGACACAAAAATTTAGCCAAAATAGATAAATAATGATATTGCATTTCATTTAGACTGTAGTGCAATGAGCTACCTACTTTGCTTTCATATGCAGCCACACCACTAAAAGAGAATTACTCTAGTTTAGTTGGGTCAGTTACTTGAGCATTCTAGACAAATATTGAAAGCTAATTAAAGTTGAACAGCTACTATTTCTACTCTTTTTCTACCCTGTGTGTTGGTCACAACTTGACCCTGTTCTTCTATTGGGCCAGAGGGACACAGCTGAATGCTGCTTCTGTAACTTCTTTTTCACCACCTGAACAAAGTGCTTGTGTGTTTTCATATCTCCAATTCCAACACTAGTCTCTGTGGTGGATCATTAATCCCCCATTTCCATGAGTACAAGTAATTGGAATGCTGGTTCTTTAGCAGGCAAATTCTGGCTGTGGTTATTCATAAATATGCCTTTAAAAAACCCAACAACATGGTGCTGCAATATCAGACACTGCTTTGCTGCTTTAGAGATGGCAAACCTAGCGTAAACTCTGGAACCAGAATGCTGTGTGGACATATCCCATGCTGATATTATCTACCTTAGAATAAAAGTTTAGTATGACAAGTGCTGTTTCAAACTGTGGATATGACTTAACCTATTCAAGACTTTGAGAAGTCTTTGGGAAGCTTGGTTAATACTCTCAGCAGAGTAGTCTTTAAGACAATATTGCTATTTTTCAAAAATATGGGAAACTTCTATTCTGCAATTAGTGTTAAAAACTAGCCTATGGTAGCCACAGATTCTGTTCAGGTCTTCCTTGCTTTTAGAGGGAGAGGGCTTGGTGCCCTTCTGTAGCACAGCTTTTGCCTCTTCTCTTCTAATGGTGAAGCCAGTGCAAATAGGGATAGCAGGAAATTCTTGCTGGAATGTAAGCACACATTCTGCTCAGTCAGCCTGGGCTTTATGGATCTTAAGCACTTCCAGCTGAAACTTTGAAGACATATGCAAGAAACACTATGTGACAAATGGATCTTTCAATTGTTGTTCCAGTGGACAGAACTTTAACTGGTACTTCCCCATGCAGAGTCCCCACCCAGTTCCAGAACACATATACTCAGACAGAACTGCAGTACAGAAAATCCCAAGCGACTGGGATGCATAGCCATTAGCAACAGCATCATCACTGGCCTGCTCAGAGAGACATGCCACAAACCAGCCAGGGACAATATTCCTCAGTCCTCCACTAAAACAGAGGTAATCTTGGATGCCATACAACAGCAAGTAAGTTGAATGCATAAATTTGTGTCCTTGGCTGAGATTTCATCCCTGAATGCCCTGCAAACCCAAAGCACAGAGTCTGAGTGCCCAGGCAGAGCAGGCACTGCAGTTATTGGCAGTGCTGTTACCTGACAACTGTGCATTAACACGAGTTCAGAGGCCTCCAGCTGTGCTTCAAGTGAACACTTCCCTTCTGAGCTGTAAACCAGGGGTGTTCCACTTGCTCCATTTCTCTTTCTGCACAACTGTTGGCTTGAACCTGCATTTTGAGTTAAATGTAACAAGGCAAACCCAATCATAGAATTAATGTTTAAAATCCTTCAGCGCTAGGCTGAAGGCAGTATTAATACATCCCATTCTGTGCCATTTCCAATGCCTTGTAGAAGATAAGATTATCTCGTTAATCCTCCCTCCTAGGAGGTGAAACACCAGACAAAGGAACATAAGAAGTAAGGCGGTTGAAAAGTGGTATCTGACACCAGACCATCAGAGCAAAGCTGTGGATGCTGTCAAAGCTTCCGAAAAAGCACAAATTTGAATTAGGGATCTTCACATTCTGTATCTCCCACCTAGACTCACATATAAAAACTGTTCTTTTTGATCAGTCTAAAGTGTGGTAGAAAACAGACAGGTTTCATTCACTGCTGCAGTTACTCCCTAACTTTGCCTCTAAACAATTCACAGTCCTCAGAGCCTCAGAGAAAATTGTGACAAAAGAGAGCATTTTTCTCAATTCAAAGAAATACAACCAAAAAAAAAGCCAAAACCAACCATACTTTAAGCTCTCTTACTGTTGTATTTATGAAATATATCTATTGATAAATATAAATACACTTTAGGCTATTTTTTAAGCAGATATGATATTTCCTCCCTACCCTCCTTATACTTTCATTTTGACATTGATTATTAGTTCAGAAGAAAATAGCAAAAGGTAAGACATTTTATATCAATTAGTTGTATTAATATTGAATAAGAAATGCATAGGGGATTGTGGTAAAAGTTAGAATTACACAAATTACATTTCCACACTTACTATTAAAGTAATGGGAATTCTACAAAGCTGGAAAATGGAAATTTCCATCAGGGTTCCAATGAAAGGAAAAGAATACTGTGAAGAACTTCCATAGCATTTTGGACGTTCAGAGGTTCAGCTGCTTTCTGCTCACAAGAAATACAGCTTTAGTCAGTCACATCTCTCAAGTATAACTCATGGCTCCCCATTTCGTGCTTTTACAACCAAAAAAAGCCTTCACACCGAGCAAACTCTTTTCTTACAAAATTTGAATGATAACAATGGGATAGAAGCAACAAGCCCTGGAGAGTAAAAAGCAACACATGAAACAGAGTTGTCATCAAAACTGTAAAAAATATATTATGAAAATTGAGTGTCCAAATGGACATGAGGGTTAAATGCCAGAGATGGAAGCTTTAGGTAGAACCTATCAAAGGGGACAGAGATAAAGCTTCCACACCAACCATCAGCTGCAGACCATCAATCCTTGCCTGACAAAAGTGGATTTCACTCAGCTGCTTGGAGTTTTCAATGTTATAGAGAGAGCTGTTATACTTCAGTTACACTCAGTGTTACAGAGATTTTGTATTTGAAAAAGGGAGATCAGAATCACACCAAGAATCAGTTGGCTTCAAGACTTCTCCATTTTCTACAAGTTTATAGTTAGCATTTTTTAAGCTGGACTGTCTTGCCTTTGGACACAAACAGATTTTGAAGACAGACTGGCTGAAACTTTCTCATGGATTTCCTTTCTGCCGTAAAATTCCAGGTTTTAACTTTGTGTTTTCACCCATTCCCTACGCATGTTGCAACACACAAGGAGCAGTGACTCCTAGCAATCACTCCATACCAACAGGGAAAGCTTTCTGGCCTTGTTACCAGGACAAATCTGTTCTCAGATAATTATTTCACAGTATCATTGGCATAAACTCCCTCAGCTCAGAACACTCAAAGCTGTGAACATCCTGGCTCAGCAGTCAGCCTCTGCAACACAGTGAGCAACGACTAAGAGTTACTGCTTGCCAAAGACTTGCTGAGGGCCAACAAGGTATCTGGGGCCAAATTATTGGGGGAATAATAATAATGGTTTACATTTTTATAATATAATTATGATGGTGGTGGTGATGCTGAATGAAAGTATCCCCAAATGAGCCAGTTTCTTTAATCTTGAGACACCAAAGAACGGGAACAACCTGGTGCCATTGGTCAGCTCAGCTCTCCCAGCAGTATGGTAACTCCTTGGAATTACCAGGCAAATTAGGAAAATGTGCTCTAACATCAAAAAAACCCCAAAACATCACTCAACCACTAACAGAAGTCAGCCTGTAGCCAGTGACCATTCACAAAGGGATTTGTAAAGCTCTCCCTAAGGAATGATCCACGTCTCTACTGTGCAGGAAGCAGCACATTCCCAATCCAGCCATGGTATGAGTTTCTTCTTGATGGAAGATGGAGTGAATGTGGCCTAGAGGACCAATGGCACTGTAAAGTCATGATTCCTCCTGAATCAGCCTGCTTAACTCTTAAACAGAGAAACTTTTAAAATTAATACTTGGTTTTATATAAGCTGATCCTGAATAAGCCATTTAACTTTAAAAAGTGCTGATGGAAATCTTGAATTGCCTTTTCATAGGAAATTAAGATTTTTTATCTCTACTCCGAGAGGGGAAAAAAAATTATTGTAGAGTTTATTTCCCTCTAATATTTTGTTGATTACCTCCAAACATTTCAGTTTTTATCCTGTGAAAATCAGCATGCAAGACTATGTGATTGAACAATCCAGTTTATTTAAACCAACAGAATATTATTGTACATCTCAGTTTTAAATGAAAATTAGAGTTCTATATGCCATTGAAAAAGCTTTGGGTCCTTTAAACTTCATTTTTTAAAAGAAAAATCTTTTCATAAATTAAAAATTACCACTTTATATCAATTTAGTAATTGCCCTAACGCTGTAACTTGGCAGGTTATAGGCTTTACAGACAACTTGTAGACCTTCCAAATAGACATCAATAATAGAAGTAATTGCATGGTCTTTATAAAGCAATCTGAACACTTATGCTCCAATATAAAAATCTACTTCCCCTATAACCAGTGATGAATCAGCTGCCCATTAATGAATAAAGATTGTGAATCATAATCTTTAAAAGATTTAAGCCTGGGAAATGTAGCAGCTTCTTAAAATTGGCTCCTGAGCTTGTCTGCGACTGCATGGCCGAGGTGGTTGAGAGCCGCTGGAATTTTCTCCAGCATCCCAAGGTTGGCCTGATGTGCAGCTTGGAACTGCCCCTCCCAAGGACACACCCTCTGTGGGGGAATGTCCCCTCCTCTCACAGGGCTGGGTAACATCACAGAATCACAGAATTACATAATCACAGAACCCCAGAGTCTCAGAGTCACAGAATCAACCAGGCTGGAAAACACCATTGAGTCCAGCCTGCGACCCAGCACCACCCAATCACCAGAACATGGCACTGAGTGCCACATAAGTGCTTTCTTAAACACCTCCAGAGACATTGCCACGAAGCAAAAGGGCCTCCTTCAGCACAACATTCCCCATCAGTTTCTAATTTCCTGTGAAACAATTCCCTCCTCTGCCAGTATCAATTAAACACGGTGTGAGTCAGAGGGGAGCAGACCACGCTGCCTGCTGCTGATAACGAGGCAGGGCAGCATCAGTTCCTGGAGAAATTCAGTGAGCTAATGGTGATTGGCAACTTTGATCAGAGGCAGCCACTCCAAGCACAGAATCTGTGTTTTATGGATGGGTATTACTGCATTTAAACATGAGAAGGCAAGATACACCGTGGAGACTTTCATACAGAATTACTTAAATTTACTTCCTCTTGCTAATGTTTTATACTTTATGAGTATTTTACATTCTTTCCTCACTCCTTTTGCTGAAACTTGTCTTTATGAATTTTGTGTCCATATGCCTAAAAAATTTAGGCAATGTATTATTTTTAACCTCTTCTTTTTATAAGCATTGTATATGATGTAAATCAACACATCCTTTGCCAGAGGGAAAAAGGTTTGCAAATCCACAGGGATCAAAGACCAGCATGCAAGAAGTATTTCAGTAATTTTGAAATGAGCATGACAAATTTATTTTTCAGTTCAGTGCATAATTTTCTATTATTTTCTGTTCCTTATTCAGTCCTGGCTTACACTACCCATAGTGTAATTAGGATCACTAATTTAATTTAAAATTGAAATAGATTTTTAAAAGTCAGTTTGTGCTTTCAGCAGGTCAGCTGACACAGCAGGTCAACTGAATGTGAGGTGGTAGTTTTGAACTGTGCGTACAGGATTTTTGCTACAGTCTCCAAGTCTTCTGAGCTTCACAAACACTAAAAATCTGTTTAGATAGACTGCCCATTCACACTTGCTTGGTTTTGAGGGAATGGTGTTTGTTTCCATGGAGGTAGAGGGTTTGGGGGTATTTTTGGTTTTTGGAAAAGCAACCAAAATTGTAATAAGGCACAATTCAAAGAAGGATACAGTGGTTTCCAGCTCCAGGTTTTCTTCTTCTGACTTCAGAATATCCTACTTGCTATTTAGATAGTCTAATTTTGCCACAAAATTCATCTGCATAGGTACATCAGAAATTTCCACTTTTAGGGAAGTGAAAGAATGATCTCTAAAATAAGTGTCAAAAAACACAAGAGGAAGGACAGGCATCACCTTGAAGAAATGCAAGTTATGTGCATTAACAGTAGAAATGACAAGCACAAGAAACAAACAAGTCACAAGCACCACAACAAAATGTAATTTCAGATACTGCCTATGTTCTTCCCGTTAGAGTGGTATAAGTAAGTCTTAAAAAAAACACTTGCAGTTTTGTCTAAATCCAGCAGCCACCCTGATCACCCAAAAGGCATGTGAGAAACATTTGGGGAAATCAACCACCTGTCTTACCATTATCACTGTTTCTTTTCTTAATGCAGTACTGTGAACACAGAAAAGTATTCCTATCTTTCAGACACAAATATTAGGTCTTTTATTTAAAAAAAGAGATTTGTAGCCAACACAATTTTTCAAAGTTGAAAGTATTCCTTAAATAGCCCTCTCAAAAGATAGAATTCTTGGCATAACCAGATGAATTTGGCAGTTCTGGGTGTGAACAAGAAAAGCACCTCATGTCAAAAACATTTCACTCTTCTGTAGTGAGGAGGAGGAAGCAGGACTTTCCCAAGGCCTGCTCATGCCCTGTGGGTGAGTCTGAGCTCAGAGCTGGGCACTGCCAGGGCTCACAGGTTTTATCTGTTTCTAGCATGGTCTGATCTCAGCAAACTTTCTCACTCCACTGCCCTTTCTGCTCTTTTCTCCCTTCTCAGGAATTTACAATATACGTATTTTCTTGTATGTTTTGTATGAGGAGAGGTGAGAGAATTGGGAATGTTCAGCCTGGAGAGGAGAAGCTTTGGGGTGAGCTCAGTGTGGCCTTGCAGGGCCTGAAGGAGCTGCAGGAAAGATGGACAGAGCCAATTGCCAAGGGCTGGAGGGACAGGACCCAGGGAATGGCTCCCAGTGCCAGAGGGCAGGGCTGGATGGGATATTGGGCAGGAATTGTTCCCTGGCAGGG
>VXBQ01013120.1:27660-53552 GCA_013400175.1 Phainopepla nitens | reverse complement strand
TGGGCTTTAAGGTCCCTCCCAACCCAAACTATTCTGGGATTTTATGATAATGTAATTCTTATACATCAAATGTCCTATCCTAGAAAAATGTCCTCCAGCTCCCCCTCATTGCCTTATGGGTCTCAGGGTGTTTACCCTGCACAATGAGCTTTGCTCCTCAGTGAGGAAAGAAAAAATCAAGACATTACTTAGGGTATTTTTTCATGATAATAAAATGGACTGGTTTGGCATCCAGCCATGTTTGAAGTGTGCCAGTAAGGGAAGAATTAGAGCAAAGTCTTCATGCATGCCCGGCTCCAGAGTTCCAGTTCTGGGAGGCACTGTGTGCCCAGAGTTATCAGTTCCCAGAGGAATTAGTTGAGACTTGATGCAGTGAGTCTTTACCGTTCCATGAGGGTAGATAGTTCAGAGGATTTATGCATTTTCCAACAGTAATCCCAGTTCAGACAGTGACGTAGAGTCACACACCCATAAATTTACCTCACTGCTTCAGCACTAGGTGTTGATACAGGAGACATATCTGCCTCTCACATATAAGGAAGGCTGGCAGTGGTTAATAAGACTTTAATTTCATGCAAGCCTCACGTGGAGATAGCTCAGAATAGCAGAAGATACCAGAAATCATTTGTTTATCCCACTGTATACACTTAATTTATTTTCCTTAGCATTACCTACCCTCATTTTTTCTTCTTTCTCTCCTTCCAGTGTATGCTGCCTTGAATCCCTTTTCCCAGATGGTTTCTATCACTCTTAACAGTAACACAAAAATTGTCCATGTGTTGTTTAAAGGTTCAGAACCAATTAGCTAAGACTTTGCTTTCATTTCACTAGCTCAAAATTTCTGTATATCTGATCACGTTGTTCCAGCTATGATCCTAATGAGCTAGAATTTCTCATTTTGGGGGCCCCTAAATTCTATTTATAGGGTCTTTTCCAACAATGAATTCATCTGTTCAGAAAACAAGGTCAGACTGTGCTCAAAAATAACTTATAATGAGCCATGTCAGCAAATACCAGATAAAGGTAGTGCTGAAAGAGGGAAATGAATACTTCAAGCTCATTTATGATTTATGAGTTCAGGGTTGAAATGGAAGTGGCACGTAATAATGAACAATGGAAATATCTCTTGTTTGGAAAGTGCAGATGAATAGAACTTTGGTCTTGAATAGGTTATTAATAGGTTATTGATCCAACTCATTTCTGCTACCAAAAAAAAAAAAAAAGAGACCAAAGTTCAAAAAGTAGTCAGCAATAAACAAAAATATACTCCATCAGCCAATAGCCAAAATAGAGATCAGCCATATGCACAGCCATAAAAATAGAGACCCTTAAGCATCAGTCATGGGTGTCTCACACCTAAAACTACACTGCACATGCAGGTCCAATGTGCACATCCAGGGGGTCTCACTCTTACTCCTCCCAAGTTTTTCAATGAGAGGTCAATTGACTCTGGACAGAGTCCCAGGATGTCGTGGTAGTGAAAATTTATCAAATTTATCTCAAGGGAGAGCACAACACTGCATTCCCTACTTCAGGCCAAAGAATCAAAAATTGGGGGATTTTTTAGAGGCAGATATTTGATTTCCTTCTACTTTCCCACTAGAATTGTTCAATTGACCAGTGCCTCATGAGGTCTGAATTCTGTACAATGCCTCACTGGCATGTTTGGTTTTAATTCAACACCACCCTGAGAACCAGAGCCAGCCTTTGCTGTTTTCCTAAGGAGCATGTCAGGAATACAGCCATGCCTCTCAGTTCATGGCAAAGTTCTTAGAGCAGCTAAAATGCCATCAAGTTGAGAAAATCTCCTTAGACAAAAATAATTGTTTAAATGGATGCATATTCATACCTCTCCTTTTTCTTCACAGCGCATAAAAATTATATTTTCATAGCAAAAATGTATTTAAAGCAGGAAGATCCTGGTGCTCATGGCTGCCCAGGATCCCAGCTTGCCTCCAGGTCTTGTTCGTCCTCTGTAGATCAAGTGACATGTTCAGCTACACTTATACAAAAATAATATATATACAGCTGCAACAATCAGGTGGTCTGGTGAACAGTACAACCTGTTCAAATTTATTTAGTAATTTTGTTATATTTTAACTAGATATGTAGGCTCCTGCCACAATTTGCAGTTTTCACAAAACATAATTGCGAAATACAGCTCGAGGAGAGCTGTTTGATTACAGCTGTTATTTGCTGGGTACCACGTGGGTATTTTGCAATAAGAACATAAAGAGCAGGTGCCCCTATTGCTACATTTCCTGGGTTACATTCTTCCTCTTGCTCTAATTAACATCAGAACTTTATAATTCCTAACCTCGTCAAAAATGTGTAAAAAAGCAATAGAAAATTCTTACACAAAGCTGGAAAGGTGATCAATTACATCCATAACTGGAAAGTTTTTGAACTCTCTCAGCAACAGAAGTTTCGTGGGAGATTGTTTTCATCAGTGGGATGAATAAAAGATGAGTTGGCAGGTGAATCAAGTAGAAATATTTATTACTAGCATGCACTGAGAATGACACTAGAATACCTCTAAAAGCCTGATTGGGAGAAAAAAAATAAACAAAAAAGCCATTTAAAAATTAACTCTCACTCCAGAAAAGGAAATGAAGACAACTAGATAAGCAAGCACACCATGTGGTTAAAAAAACCCACACAAAAATTGAAGTAAAAACAAAATTGAAGCCAAAATGAAACTGAAGCCCCTTTTCCTTTATGTCACGTGGTCATAGAAGGGCAACAGTGTCCCATTGTTTCTGTGGGTTTTATAGAGGTTTCAGAGTTTTCACCACAGAAACTCAGGCTATTGGCCAGTGCCGTCTGCTCTACTGCAGCCAAAGATATCAGAGACACAGGGCTTACCACAAAGTCATAATAAAAATACATAAATCCCTTTTTCAGCAGCCTTAGGGTTTTACTACTATTGCCATACTTTCAATAATACAGCAATTATCTCTTATCCATAAACTGAACTCTGCAAGTGAGGGGAAGGTTCTGTGTGCCTACCTCGGGAATTCACAGCACAGAAAATCCCTGGCAAACAGCAGGCTCCTGAGTGCATGGCAAATGACTTGATTTCACTTCTAATAGAGTGAGGGCACAGAAAAGATCGGGTTAGCAAAGACTCCAAATGCATTTTAGATCAGAACCAAACCTAAGGCCATGTGTGGAGCTAGTCCATGAAGGACCAGCTCCAAAGTTCTCAACTTTGCCCTGCTCTGCCACTGCCCAGCACCTTAATCCTTCAGCTGAGTCCCACTTACTGTCTGGTTATTTTATTTTCATGGTAAATTGTTAGAAACAGACTCAAACAAATCCCAGGCTGAAGTTTGGGATTACACAAAAGATAAAGGTTGTCTAAGAGGATGGTGCATTACTTTTATCAAATAACAATGAGGACCAGGTTATTCCTCTGTCCCCCAGTGCTTCAGATGGGTGTTATTTGCTGTGTTAATTCTATGAGATTTTCTATGCAATTTTGGATTATTCACTTGTGCACCTGGCTGAAACCATATCTGGTCACACTCTGGAATTCCCTCACCCTCTTGTGTGGAAGAAAGTCATGTCCCCCTTCAGAAAATGTAATACCATGGAGTAACAGGAATAGGAAGGAGAGAGGCATGAGGGAAATGCAACAGCAAGAATACACAGAAAATGCAAGTTTTGATAAGTTGCACCCAGTGCATGCAGCTATGTCCAGAAAAAAAGAACTGGAGATAAAAGGAAAGGGTAAAGGGTGGGGAAACCCCTCATTTTACTCAAGAATGCCAGCTGGCAAGGAGGCTGGAGCAAGACATCTCTGTGAACACCCAGACTAACAGTGCATCCCCATTCCTCCAGCAGCGTTCCAATGCAACTCCCAGACTAGAAGTTTGTGCAAATGAAAATGTTTAACCTAAGCCACAGTGTGGCCCTGGGCCAGCCGTGGCACTGCAGCTAGAGCTGCACAGCAGCAGGAGGAGACACTGGTGTTATGGCTGAGCAAAGATTTCCCCAGCTCTAGAAGCATCTTTTCCTCTTGGGAAACTGCAGCCTCTCCAGGAAGCTCGGGCAGGTGTGTCCTGGCTTCACTTGTATGTTCTTGTACCTCACAGTGCCAGGACAAGGAGGCTGTTCCACAAAGCTTAACTCCTTAGGGTACTTGGGCCATTCAAACTTGGTCTTGGAAAAGAATTAATGTTAATCAAACTCTTTCTCAGATTACCTCGTTCATAAGTTTGAAATACTAATGAATCACATAGAATATTTAAGATGTGTATAGGTGATTAGTGGGTTTTTTCCTCTATTTTCAAGAGCATCTGAAATTTCTGTTATGAGAAGTAAGAGCGAGGAGAGAGTGGTCACAGCACAGCAATCCTTCTGCAAAACTCAGGTGACATCGTCTGGCCAAGCCCGGCTCTGCAGGTACCGAGGCAAGGATTATCCAGTAATGCACTGAAATGGGAATTCTGCTTCTTAAGAAAATCCACACAGAGCTGTGGAGTGTGAAGTTATGCTGTTAGAGCCACCTCAAAGCAACCAAGTCCATTTTAGAGGGGACAAACCAAAGCAACTGAACACAAACAGAAGGGAGCATGCCCAAGCTCTGCCCTGGGAGCTCAGAACCCCCTGCACTGGCAGCAGGATGCTGGCTCCTAAAGCACTGCAGTCATCTACAGGTGGGAAGAACTTCTTCCACAGGGAAAACCTCTGGGCTGGTTTGGGAGAACTACAAAGCCAGAGTCTGAACTAACCTACCTGCCCTAGAACAGGTCCTCATAGGATTGGCTCCAAAATTTCAGCAGGGAGGCATGGGAAATGTACTTTATGACCCACTCATCTGCTGCCCATATAATTTTAAACATTGCCTGCTGACCACAGTTTCCCCTTCTGTGCTGTTTAATTCAGAAAAACCTCATCAAGCCATGCAGTTTTTTCTCCCTAAGAAAAGTGCCAGATAAGTTCCCTTAACTCAAAGAAAAGCCATAATTATTCTTCCCTGCCCCAAATGCTGGCTCCCAGTCACCTTTTTCCTTGAGAATGTTCAAGAGCTTAATTCAGAGCACCCCAAGTCCCTGAGACCCAGCTCCAAGAGGCCAAACTCCAGCAGAGGCATCATGTGTGCCCTGTGGTGCTGGCATAGGCCACACTGTGATGTCTCTGAGCCACTAGCACAGAAATGATCTCACGCAGCTGACAAGTGCAGAGATCCAAAAGAAGCAGTGTGAGCCAGTCCTTCAGGATAAATACAGAGATTTGGTAAAATGGGAAGTGTTCTACTGGACAGTAAAAATTTGAAGGTCAATGTCCCCACCACAGATACAAGGAAGGGAAAACATTTTTTCATGTCACACCACACTTCGTAACCCCAAGAGAAACTCACACCTTGGATTCTTCCCTTTCTACTTTCTCTGGAAGTACTCAGCCTGTGGCAGTATGAAGCACACAGCAGCAGTGTGACAAACTGATACCTGACAAAACCCCCAGATGTGTACAGCTCTGTACATGAACTCTTGCCTGGCTACTGGTCAATTGCAATTTTAGGATTTTTTGTTTCTGTAGGTGTTGTAGGGGGGGTTTGCATTATTTTAAGACTATTACTGTGGGCAGCTGTACTAATTACAAAAGACTGCCCTTAAGAAGACACAGCTGTAACCAGTAAGGATGAGCCCTACAAAGGAGGGGCTTGGCAGGTCCTGAGTCTGCTCAGCTGGAGTCTGCTGGCTGTGCTGAGAGGAGGAAGGGTCAGGCAGGCAGGTGAGGCACAGAGAACATAAGATGTTGTATGAGGGACAAACAGGGTTAATCCCTCACACTCATAAGGTTAGCTAGTGAGAAGTTGAGTCCTTTTAAAGTGTATCATGTCTGTCTTGACTAAGACTTATAGTTGTGGGCAACCATGACAAATTAAAACATTTTCAATGTTACAATGATGCTTTAACTGCTGATGAATACATATATATCAAAGTTAAAATAACTTTCATTAAGTGTCAAATTTAACTAAATCCCAGTTTGGATATTTTGGCCAGTGAACTTGTGTCTCCTGTGCTACCTGGTTAATTTAATAGAATCTCAAAAGTGTCAAGATGTCTTTACTTTCATTTATTAAGAGTTGTTTTTGTTGTGGAAAACCCCCAGAGCTACAAACACTTCAGCAAACTCAAGCTGTTTCTTCTACCCCAGGCTGAACACTTGTGCTCTCTGACCTGGAACCTGGCATATTTCCCTGGGAGCTACATTCCAGTGCAGCAACCAACACACTGCCTTTCATCCATTTAATAAAGATTAGTTTTATGTGTGAAAGGTGTATTTTCACTTCTAAAACCAGTGATTCCCCCTCACCAACTACAAAAAAAGTTTTAAAAAAAAAAAAAAAGGACCCTCTCTCAACTCCAACTACATTATGGAGGTCTGAATACTTAAATAGAAATAAGACAAGAATTTAGGAGTTATGAAGAAAAAAAGTGACACAGCTGTATTTGAGCTCAAGGTATAAGTTTAAGGGAAGAAAATAATAATTTTTTGTAGTATTTATATCCATGCTTCACCTCAGATGCTTTAAATAAAAGTCATAATGCCCATAATTTTAAGACACAGAATTTATGTGACTGCTATTGACTATTACTTCTCTTTCTGCTGTGGAAATGAAGAACACAAAAAGCAAGCAGAACTATCTAACCTAAACCAGACTGCCTGCAAATCTCTTTATTCCAAGAGATTTTCAATATTGCAGGAGTTGCATCTAAATTCTCTCATAAATATTCACATCATCAAGCTTGCAGGAGCAGGTTAATGCAGTTACTTTGCTCACTTAAAAATTTTTGACTCTCCAAGTCACAAAATACTATTTTTATTAGTGCCAGTTAGCTCTGATTGCACTAATTAATGGAGCAATTAAGAGATGAAAATACCTACGATCCAGTTCAATTGGGTACAATTTTCCTCACCACAAGTGTATGGTCTACACATAGCTGAGAATTTAGAGTGACTGAAATCTGGAACTTTGTTAAAATACACTGGATAGTGAGACAGAATTGAATTGCTGTCAATTCAGGTAATTTCAGGACGCAGTAAAGTGTTGAACTCATGCAACTTATCGTGGTTGTAGTGGGTGAATTCATCCCAAAACATTTTGCTGTGTGTACCTATCACAGTTCAGCACAATCTTTAATTTCTGCAGTGACTTCAAAACGTGATTCTTTCCTGAGTAAATATGCACACCTAATACTGTAGAGAATTGAGACTGAAAGGATTTGCAAGAAAATGCAACATTTCAGCATGGTGTACACTTTATTCTGTTTCAGCAGCTCTTCAGAGCTGAAGATCCCTCAGGCTTGTTGAGAGAATCCCCCTCATTTTGATCAGGTACAGTTCTTTTGGATCACCTGGTACCAGCTGTCAGAGATCACGAAAGGAGGGGGGACAGTATTGTCACCTTGTGTGAGCATGGAAGCAGAAATGAATCTCAGTGTTTATGTGGCTCCAGCTGCTCAGCTGTTTGATGGCATGAATGACACAGCCCAGGTCCCACAGCAGCTGGCTGGGGTATGTCACCTCCAGCTGGCTGCTCCCGTCACCTGTGTGACAGCTAGACTGACAGAGAGTGGATGTCCAGGGACTCTGTGGTACGAATCCATAGCTCTGTCATCTCCCAGTCCTGGGGTATAAACTGAGAATATAAAACTCAATGCTCTGAGAAGAATGCAGAATAACACCTTGCTTACCTGAAGGTTGTCTTCCCCACATGCTCGGCATCTCAGAGAATCAGCTTTGGGTCTCCAGAGATCTCACACACTTCTACATGTGTGGACTTTTCACCCTGGGGCTTTCTCATCCTGCTAAGTCTTAGTTCACACTCATTTTGTGGAGGGGGAGGAGTTTCTGGCAAATTACTGTCTTTCCCCGTGTGCTTGCCCAGGGCAGTGGTGGAATCACCACCCCGAAGACATTTAAAGACACGTGGATGTGGTGCTTAGGGACATGGTTTAGTGGTGGCCTTGGCAGTGCTGGGTTAACAGCCCAATTCAATCTTAAAAGATTTTTTCCAACCTAAATGATTCTAAGTATGGATGGATTTCCTTCACTGGCAGCAACAAATTCCAGGGAATATGCAGTTGAATCCATGATTTGTATTTAAAAAACTAACCAACCTAACCAAATCAAACTTTTAATTAGTCTGCCATTAGCCTTTTTCACCATAGATGATTCTACTGTTGCATGTCGAAACTGAGCAAACCTACCATGAAATGGGAAATAACTTTCTGAATTTCAGACAAGTTGCAGGTGCAGTTACAATCTACACACAATGTCTCCAGGAGTTACACTTGACGAAAAAGTGCCACAATGACTCTTTCAAAAGATGACCTGGATTTCATCCCTGGATGGTGAAAGGAACAGAAATTTGTGTTTATTTAATGACTAGACGCTTGCTGCTCTGTTACACTACTCCTGCAGCAGCAGTTTGGCTCTACCTTAAATGTTTTCTAGACTTATTTTCATAAGACAAGTCTCAGTTCACGTTCCTTGGATAATGGTTTAACACCTTTGTGCCTCTGGCTACACTGCTAATTTCTCTATTAAGAGGTAGTTGAGAAATGCTTTTTCACTACTTTATGGCTAAAATTCAAGCAGTGAACTGATCACACAAGAGGATTTGTAAGAGCAAACAGAGCCCAGTGAAGCCAGAAGGGTCCAGGGCTGTCGCTGAGGAGTTCCCTCCTCCTCACCCCCTGCCCTGCAGGCAGAGCAGCCCCCTCCTGAGGGTACCAGGGGCCTGACCATCCCTGCCTGCCTCTCCTGGTACAGGAAATCTCAGTCCCCACAGCACCAGCCTGGAGGGTGAGAGCAGGGCACCCTTTAAAGCAAGCTGGACTCCAGCACCAAGAACTTCAGCAACCTCTGCAGCATCTGGCACAAACCCAAAGTCTGCCTGCAGCCCCTATCACCCAGAGCTCAGGAGCAGATTTCCTGAGGTAAATCTGGTTTGTTGGTACCAAGGGGAACAGGCCTACTCACTGAATCTGCCCTCAGGTTGAATGGCTGGATGTACTCCAATATTTCCTAGACAAAAAAAAAAAAAAACAAACCAACCAATTAACAGTAAATTCAGAAGTTTTTTTAGGGATGTATTTAGTGATTGCAATTTTAGCACTGAATTACAGTCAATCCTGAATAGATAAATGAATATTTTTTCAACAGTTTTAGTTTCCCTCTCCTTCTAATCCCATCTTCAAACCAGATTATTAAATGCCTGAAAAACGCACTAAGAAATTTTACGTGTATGGAAAAGTACACAGAGAGCCCCAAATCCAGAACTGCTACCAGTTTAAGCCCCAAGACCTTGTCCACTTAAGATCTTGAGAAAAAAATAACTTTTTTATCTGTTAAACTGTAGAAGGATAATGGCTTCAAGTGAATTTAAGGAAAAAAGCAATATTTTTATTTGCTCTGCTGCACCCACACAAGTTCTTATTCAGCAGCAAGAACAGTAAACAGGTCTGTATTCCTAGTGTGCACATCCTTGTGGGAAACAGTTCCTGCTGAGTGTAAACAAGGAAAAGGCACCAGAGAACACCATATGTGAAAGCTAAATTGCAAGCTTAGACAGCACTCTGTAAAGCTCAGTAAAAAAAGAATACAATTGTAAAATACACTTTTGAGTATGTTCAGAGACTAAAACATACATTCATTAGGGAAAATAACTCTGTACCTATAAGAAAAAGCAAGAATGAAAGATTACACCTATTTTGGTACTGTTATTTCTTCTAAGTTAAATCTGGAGAGAAAGGTTCTCTCTTTTGCTGTATTTACTTTTAGGTGAATTTTTGAACTTCTAGATTTGACAAACAATTTAAATTACAGTTGGTGGATTTGATGCACAGCATTTCATAGATCAATACTTAATAAAGGGTACATTGTTTAAGTGAAACACTCAAATGCTTAAGTCTAGTACTGTTAAATCCTGAACAGGGAATTGTGAAGTGTTTGAAATCTAAGCTGTGACACAAATCCACACAGAGTTAAGAGAGTTTGAATTCCCACTTGAAAAGAACTGCACAAGAAGATACAATTTTTCCCTTGCTTAAGGAAGAGAATCAGGAAAGACATCTGACAGTCCCAGGGGTTTTTGAACAGCCTTCTTCCATGTTGTTTTATAAATATGGGGCAATTTGTTAAAATATCTGACACATCCCAAAAAGGTTTGGTAGTTAATTTATTTAATTCAGTTACAGTGCTTCAACAGGATGCTACCTGTTCTCCACAAGAGCAGAGCCTGACATTCCATGTAGCAACACCTATTATCCATCTCTATTAAATTGTACCAGTCTCAGTGAAATTTGCCTTGTTTGTTCATTGGAAAGTTTTATCAGAGGTTCTCACAGAATCAGAACTGGCCCACAATCTTCAGTTCAGTCACATTTCAGTGAAGTTTTATGAAAACATTTTTCTTCAGTGTATACAAACCTGGAAACCCAGAGAAATTTCACCTTTTAGAAAGTTATATCAAAGCCAGTAAGTAACAAAAAGGTTTTGGAACTTGCAGACACCGGTAGCACCTGGACTAGCAGAGAGCGAGAGGAATGGTTCAGTATCGAAGTTCCCTAGTGGCATTGAACTGCAGCAGTGCAAGGCTCTACTCGTGGTTCCTGTAGTAATCTTCAATGGTTTCTGAGTTGAAGTACACCACGGTGACTGTGATGTCGTCCCTGTACATCCTGGCCAGGTCCTCGGGCAGGGTCAGCATGGCAGCCAGCTTCTCTGGGTCCACCTCGCCGTACTCGTTGCTGCCGATCGCGTGCCGGATCAGATGGGTGGCGATGTTCTGGTCCAGGGAGGCCAGGCCTTTGCTCTTCCTCTGCAGCAACAAGTTGTGCATGTAACCCAAATTAACTGGCTTCTTAAAAGTCAGCGGTGGTTTCTGCACGTTGAGCTCTGTAAGGTGTCCAGCAACAAGTTCTACGACCTTCTCGTTACTCAGCATCTCCCACAGCCCATCTGAAGCAATAATGAGAAACTTATCCTTGCTTCTTAACTTGTGGTATGTGACTTCAGGCTCTGCAGTTAAATAAGGTGGGGTATGGTAGTTTGGAGGAACGTACTGATAAATGTTTAGAGCCTCAACATCACAGCTGTTCTCAAGAATGCTGTGTTGTAATTCTTTACTCCATTTTAATTGCACATCTCCAAAAGCTCTGGAGGGCATGAGAATCCCTAGTAATCTGTCATTCACAAAGAGGGTTTTCTCCTCAGATCTAGGATGTTCTCTCTTCAATCTTCTAATTTCAAATTCATCACAGGCATTGTGGTCTCGGGTTAGAGGGAGAGTAGACCATGTTCCATCTTCTTCACAGACCCCTAAAACTGCTCTGCAATCCCCGGTGTTTGCCACGTGTAGGTGAACACCGTCAATGTGAGCTACACAGGCTGTTGCACCAGAAAAAGCTACTTGCAGGGCAATATTTCTCATCAACTCATTTTCCTGAGGAGCCTGAACTTCCAGCGATATGTCTGAGTCTAACCTTTTGAACGCACAAATCATGGCTTCTTCCAAACTAAACCCCGGCTCAGCGTCCAGGTCCAGCAAGTGCTGCCAGTAAACCCGGAGGTTCTCAAAGTACTGCGAGGTGATTTTCTGGTACTCCACATCGTTGGGATGCCTGTGCCACTGCAGGATGGGCCGCACCGGTTTCATGGCCTCCACGGCCAGCTCGATCTCCTCCAGGCTCTGGCGGGGCATGAGGGACACGGCGATGTAGTGCAGCAGCCTCTCGCTCACGGCCTGCGCGCAGGCGGCGCCCGCGTGGCCGTCGAACACCCCGAACATCATCCCCGCCGTCCGCAGGCACGTGGCCGCGCTCCGCCGGTCCTCTATGGGGCTGTTGGAGGCCAGCTGGTTGCTCTCAAACCTCAGCACAGAATTTGCATTCTTGCCGTTCAAATCCAGTGTTCTGTGGGATAGTTCACCTGCTCTGAGTATGTTGTTGATTTGTGCCGGAGACAACTGGAAAGAAAAATGTTCTTCTTCGGTGGAAGTGTGTCGGAACGCTTTGGGAAAGAAAAAAGTTCTGTCTGAGCTGCAGCTCCCAGCAGGGCAGGGACGTGTTTTGGAGAAAACGAGCTTCCATTTGATCTTGTTTCTATTTGGGATACAGATGGAGTACCAGCGTCCTTTTCCTTGTAAAATAATGCTGCTTCTGGCTGAGCTTAAAATCCAGGATGATACAGTTCTTGACATCATAAGTCACTCCAAAAATGCAGCACCTTCCTTCAGCAACACACAATGTCCTTGCAGCCTAGAATATAAAAGTATGAAAGGGAAAATAATTAGAAAGATCATAAGAAGCTTTCCATATAGAAGCACAAAAGCATATCTAGAGCTCTCAGAAATATTTAGAACTTCTTTCCAAAAGAGATTGCTATGGATAAAGGCATCTTAAAAGTGATACAATTTCTTAATTATACAATCACTTAATTATAACCAAGGATATGACTGCTCCTTTTAACTCATCAGAAAAGATAATTTTTACTTTCCTCATTGTGGCAAGAATAAGAAGAAATGGCAACATTACAAGAAATGTTATTGGAAACTGTACAAGCCTCGTTTAACATGACACAGAACAAACAGATCCAATGAGCCCGAAAATTGGGACTTAAGTGACAATTATTGCACAACTCTCAAAAAAGCCTGCTAGAGTACAACTCTATTAATAGACCCAAAATTTCAAACCCAAGAGAAGATAAGTACTTAAACCCTGTGGAAAGACTGAGAGATGTGACCAGTTAATGATTTATGTGAACTACCATGATCCTCACAGCTAGAACAAGCCAGTCTATCTTTCCAATTCTGTTACAGCTTATAAGCTCAGCTGTTCTTTTTTTTACCTTCAAGGTCTTAACCAACCCTCGGGCAGGCAGGATCTTTTACACAGCTGAAGGCAAATTCTGCTGCTGGTTCATTAAAGCTTTTTTCACAGCATTGTGCACTCTGGTGCAGTGAAAGCTATAACACATCGACAACATTTATAGGTTCACAATTTGGCTTGTCCATTTGGAGCGCAATCAGAACAAGCTGCAGGGAAGACCTCTGCTGCCAACAGCACTGAAACCCCAGGCACTTCAGCAGCTGAAGCTCCTCAGCTGCCATGGGGCAGGTCCTCACATTGTCTCCTGCTTTCAGTAAGGTATTCCAGCTGTGGGATATTGCTAAGTACAACCAGATGTTCACTCACAACAGAATTTTGCCTCACGGATTTCAAAAACTCACTGTATGGCAGCACCAGAAGTACAATTATTCCCAAAAGATCCCAAGCAGCCACTGAGAACAAGAGAGTTCTCTGTGAGTCTTCAAGCACTTTGAGGTGGCCTGGGACACCACTTGCTCAGGCCCAAGACACTACATGCTGCTACAACACCGGTTTTTTAGCAGGGCATTTCACAAGAAGTAACAAGAAACTAGTCAGATCAGATGAGTGGAAATATTTCCAAGAAATCAGCAGGAAGTAAAAGTCACTAGACAGAAGGCCTATTGATACAACCCAAGAACTGCTGAAATCCTGTTTGGAACCCAAAGCAACACGTCACAAAACATTTCTGACATGTACTACCCATACTTAACACAGAAAAGAGTAGACAAGCATTCCAACAGACCCCACCACTACGATTCTGGCGACCTGGTGAGAACAGGCAAAGACACAGCATAGTTTCACTGCTCATGTCAGAAGAGCAGATGGAAAAGGCAGTGCCAGTTCACTGTCCAAGGCTCGCCTGCTGTCTCCTGGGACACTGCATCTCCCAACACACACAATGCCTTTTGCTGTCCTACAGAAAAAAAGCAACCAAAATAACAGGAAGCAGCTGCCACTACCAACTCCAGCAAGAGCTAAACCCAAAAAGCACCTACAGCACAAGACAAGCCAAGGCTTGCCAACCTTTTTCAGTCCATTCGCCATCCTGTTTTTCCGTCCTTCTCTTCCTGCCCCTCTCAGCCACATGAGATTGAAACAAGGATGACTTTCACATACTCGATCAAAAAGCCGATTGAAACAGTGCTATAAAGAAACCCCCCCGTTCACAGCGGCTGGCTGACAGCGCGAGGCGGTGTGGTTTTGCCCCCAGCAGCAGAGTCGCTAACACCTGCAGCCCTGTGCTAAGGTCAGGTAGCACTGACGGGCCCTGCAGCCCATGTGCTCACATCCCCGGGGTCCTCCCCAGCCGCAGTGTGCAGATGCTGCTGCCCAGGACACCCCCGGTAGCGGTGCTAATTAAAGCAGTGTGCTAAAGACCATTAGATAAGAGCCAATTATTACATAAACTCGCTCCCGCTCCAGCGCCGGCACTGCCTCTCCGGGGACGCGGTGTCCCAGCGGGGCCCGGGCTGAGCCCAGCCAGCCCCGGCACGGCCCCGGCTCGGCGCGCAGCTGCCAGACCGCACAGAGCAGCGGCGCCCGCTTTTCCAAATGAAATAACGTACACCCGTTACATCTGTATTTACAGCCCCTCTGAGATCCCCACACCCTCCTCACTCACCCTCCTGACACGGCCCACATCCACCCCTCACCCCACACACATGCGGCACACACCGACCCCGCCACCTCCGCACTGCCCCAGCCCCACACACCNTCCCTTCGCTCCCCTCGTTCCCTTCGCTCCCCTCGTTCCCTTCGCTCCCCTCGTTCCCTTCGCTCCCCTCGTTCCCTTCGCTCCCCTCGTTCCCTTCGCTCCCCTCGTTCCCTTCGCTCCCCTCGTTCCCTTCGCTCCCCTCGTTCCCTTCGCTCCCCTCGTTCCCTTCGCTCCCCTCGTTCCCTTCGCTCCCCTCGTTCCCTTCGCTCCCCTCGTTCCCTTCGCTCCCCTCGTTCCCTTCGCTCCCCTCGTTCCCTTCGCTCCCCTCGTTCCCTTCGCTCCCCTCGTTCCCTTCGCTCCCCTCGTTCCCTTCGCTCCCCTCGTTCCCTTCGCTCCCCTCGTTCCCTTCGCTCCCCTCGTTCCCTTCGCTCCCCTCGTTCCCTTCGCTCCCCTCGTTCCCTTCGCTCCCCTCGTTCCCTTCGCTCCCCTCGTTCCCTTCGCTCCCCTCGTTCCCTTCGCTCCCCTCGTTCCCTTCGCTCCCCTCGTTCCCTTCGCTCCCCTCGTTCCCTTCGCTCCCCTCGTTCCCTTCGCTCCCCTCGTTCCCTTCGCTCCCCTCGTTCCCTTCGCTCCCCTCGTTCCCTTCGCTCCCCTCGTTCCCTTCGCTCCCCTCGTTCCCTTCGCTCCCCTCGTTCCCTTCGCTCCCCTCGTTCCCTTCGCTCCCCTCGTTCCCTTCGCTCCCCTCGTTCCCTTCGCTCCCCTCGTTCCCTTCGCTCCCCTCGTTCCCTTCGCTCCCCTCGTTCCCTTCGCTCCCCTCGTTCCCTTCGCTCCCCTCGTTCCCTTCGCTCCCCTCGTTCCCCTCGCTCCCCTCGCTCCCCTCGCTCCCCTCGCTCCCCTCGCTCCCTTCGCTCCCCTCGTTCCCTTCGCTCCCCGCCGCCGCCCCTGAGGGAGCGCCGGGCCCGGCCCTGCGGGGCCCTGGGCAGCGCCGTAAAACGTGAGGGAAAAGGAAGCGAGTGACACGTGTTGGGAAGAAAGAGCACTAGCAGGGGTTTCTTCCTCATTAATAACGTTCAAAACCACGCTGTTTCCTTGAGGGAGGACCCCTCGGCTTTTCGTTTTTTTTTTCCAGTACGATTCCACACCCTTCAGCGCTGAGGACACCGGCTGATGAGGCTCAAAATAGCAAAGCTCTTTCGTAATTAACTCGTCATATAAATTATGTAGAACAAAGGGGTTCATTTTGCTGACTCTCCGATTTTTTGGTTTCATATGACTGCTTGTCTCGGCCAGCATTTCCACTGAGCGGTTCTAAGCCCGGAAACGAGGGGAAGGAATGGGCCCAAACTGCATGGCAGTTAATCAGTAGTTACCGCTGTTAACGCCGCGGTTACTAAGTAGTCCCTGCTTTGAAACCTCTAACAGTCATTTTTGCAAAAACAGAGGCTCATAGGTAAGTCACAAGAGGCTTTGATATTATCAGTGCATTTTTTAATTCGCCTGGCTTCTTGTTGTGCAAATATCCTAGATTAGATAAGCATGTTCCAAGGTTATCTCATGTGGAAAGATGCTGGTCATCTTCAAAGGCTCTGAGCTTTCACTTTTTTGTTGTTTTTATAAAACCAATGAAATATAGTTTCACGTTGCGTGGAAGAGCATACACAAAAATTGGTCATCTTAACAAAAAATTTCAGAATAATATTTTAGCGCATGCAAAAAGACACTTTGACGCAATTATTTTATCTGCCTGACAAATCTGAACTGAAAGAGGACACCCACAGCAGCCCTTACCTGCATCTCTGTGCTCTGTCCAGCGCTCAGATGCACCACCAGCAGCTCCCCGAAGAATGGTCACAGCCCCGAGGCTGCCAGAGCTCCACGAGCCTTTGGACGCTGGGATGTCTGTGCAGGAACAGGAGCTGGACTCGATCACCCTCGTGGATCCTTTCCAACTCAGGATATTCCATAATTCAATGATTCTTCCTTCTGCCCTACCAATTTTCAGCTTTTGTACCATTTAGAAAACTGATAAAGCCTCATACAGCAGCCTGAAAATGAACCAGACTGCTCTGAGTTTCCTGTGCTCCCACCATGGTTAAATGCTTCTCTTCAGCCGAAAGCTGTAACTTACTGCTCACATGTTCATGCAGTAATTTCATAAATTCACGTGCATAAGCTGAAGTGACTTAGAAACCATGTAAATGAAGGTGAAACAATTATCACCCTCGTGGATCCTTTCTTCACTCCATATTTTCTAAGCACAAGAAGGAATACTATATTGAAAGTACTTGACAGGGCTGAATAACAAGTTGAATTGAGATTTAGATTCTGCTTTGATTATGCTGATGAACTAAAATGATACCTAATTACAGGAAAAAATAGTAGAAATGCTATTCTCTGATATGATCTGAGGAAAGAAATGGTATTGCTCAGGCTTGCAGTGTTTTTGCCTTTAGAAATATCTAATAAAAATGGCAAATTTCTGCTGCAACGGTGCTTGGTTGCCATAGTGCTCTATGTCCTTAATTTGCATTGAAAAAAATTTGAACTCAAGTTTCTTTAAATAAAACTCAGATTTGGTTTTGACTTTGATGATTATAGGTGAGCAAAGTTCAGTCCTGCACCAGAAGATAATCCTTACCTCTATTTATAAAAAAAGGAGTCTAATTCCAGGTGTTGTATTAAGGTGCAGCTATAGGTTAAAATATAGCAGATCCTATATTTAGATTTTTTTCAAGGACCAATCTTATCTGCTGACTTGTACAGTCAGCAGCTCTGGTTTTCTGTGAAAATACATTCTTGAAATAATTCTGTGTTCTTGTTTCGGCCAGACTGCACTATTTGGGGTTTCCTTCTTTCCCATGGAACATTATTTTTCCCCCTGCTTGTTCGTTTGGACAACTGGCTGTGGCTGCTTTGGTGCAATTTCAACATCTTCTGCTTCCAGAGGCTGCAAACAGCTGCCCCTCATCCACCCTGCCTTCACAGAGGGTGCTAGCATGGATTATTTTCCGTGACCTCACTGATATTCATAAAAAGTCTGGGGCTCCTGATGCTTTGTAAACATTTCTTGTTATGGGGACACACAAAGATCAGAAACACCAAATAAGCCAGATATCCCTAAGAAAGCAAGTTAAACATTGGACTAATATTTCTAATAAATAGCTAATCCTTTTGTCAAAAAGCTGACCAGGTGGCAAAAAGTTTGAATCCGAAGAAAAGTAGTAAACTACTACTAAAAGGAGTTTCCTAGTTTTCAGAAGTTTTTCTGCGATAAAGAGACAGCCTAGTGATACAGATTAGAGAACAGCAATAGATCCAAACTCTTTGGAAACTTGTGAACATGCAAAGGAGGGTGGGTCTTTTGAACAAACTATCTGGCCCATCTCAGTGAACACAGTTGGAGTTTTCTGGTTTTTGCACAAAAAGCTCTACAATCTAATAACCAGATTTTGGAAAGGAAACAGCACCAGCCCTTCCTGCTGAAAAACAAAACACCTTCCTGCTGAACGCCTTTAAGGATGTCCCCTGTTTGCTGGCTGTATCTTGCCCTGTGAATAGTCACAGACATTTCATCTGCTGTATGCAACATTTTGGATTTTCACAAAAGGCAAATTGGCACAGCAGATGCAGAAATCTCTTATTATAAGCACAAAAACCCCACAAACAAATGGAGAAATGAAGGAATCTCTAGGTCTGTTAGAGCAACTGCATTTTCTAGTTTGGTTGCAGCTGTTTCCAGTCTGATCTTCCTAAGTAATCTAAACCAAACACTCAGATGCTAAGAAAGAAGGCAAGCTGCAAGAAACATTGATGAACAGAGATAAACACCATGAACAATTGTAGGAAAGGTGCCATTCCAGCTCTCCAGCTTCATTTAGCCTCTCCTGTTGCAACAGAGGCTCAGCTGTGTCTGGAGTTGCAGGGGTTAATCTGAAGACCCAGTTTAAGTCAAAGTAATTGCACTGGTGCAAAGGTCTTTCCACTTGCTGTAATGGGATCTGGACACCACATGGATCATTTTTATTGGATGTTGCTTAAAAAATGGCTTAAGTTGAACAAACAAATGCTCATTAAGGTTCTATGTCACTGTAAAAGTAAATTTACATTCCTTGGGGTCAGTTTTCAAGTCCTGGAAAGTCTTGTGGCTTGGGAAGAAGTGCTCATGTGTAAAAATGTGATTATATTCCTTTCCTCTCTCTCCTCCTTCCACCTTCTCCTCCTCCAACAGACAAACAGGGTGAGCTGGCTCCTAAATTGCTGTATTTAATATTCCATTGTGTTGATATGAAATGAAATTATTTGCATTACTGTGTTGCTGTTCACAACCTGGAGTAAGGTGGTAAAATTTACTAAATTTCAAATGCAATGCAGATAGCAGCATAAATGGAACATCAGAGGAGTGCAAGCTGGAAATAGTTCTGTGCAAGTCAGTCAGGTTCCATCCTCCACTATGCTTTCCTCAGGGTAAGTGAGAAAAAGCCTGAGAGCCTCGCTCTTCCAGGCAGAGCAGAGACTGTTTTGATGCTCAGTGCTGTTACTAAATGGTCACTTCTGCATGCAGAGGAATTCAGAGAAGAAGGCTACACTGAGGTATAAGATAATACCCCATTTTCTTCAGACTTAGCTCTGTTTTTTCCTGAAATGCTCCCTTTTTTATCTTTCTGACCTTTGAACTCTGCCAAAAGCACCATCTGGTGTTGAGGTACCCTGCAAAACTTTTCCCCAGTTCTTGTATTTGGATTAATTTACCTTCAATCATGAAACATATAAATCTGCTACACCATAGTAACTGTATGATGGAAACTGCCTTAAAAAAAATATCTTTCTTGCAAGAGATTAGGGAAAAACTCCCAAAGTTGAACTGTAACTACAGCTATTAAAGTTTAAAAGTTAGAGAGTGTGCAGTTCACCAAGCAGAGGATGTCTCTGCTCAGCAGTGAAATGAGGAACAAAAAATTGTAACTGGTTGATTGAGTTTCTTTTGTCAGACTGATTTTTATCTGAGGAAGGAGTTCCAATGACTACATATACAGAGCCAGCAAGGGGTTTTCAACAACAATTACTCATATCTTTACAAATTACTATTGTCAGACTTGAATTCTCTCATCTGTTGCATTTTGACTGAATGGGCCTTAACAATTGTTTTAAGCATTGTGGCAAGAAAGGGAAGGAGAGCCACTAGATGGCATTTTTAATCCAGCTGTTACCACTGTGCAAGGTCAGTCGCTGTCCTAAGTGTGAGGCCTCTGTTCTCTCAGTCAGGATGACTGCAATCCCAGGAGAAGGTAAGTGAATTCCTGCTGGAATAATCTCATTTTTACCTTCAACACAACAATAGCTCACGTTTTAGAATTGTTCAATCTCAAAATAAATGAAGCACATTAAATAGGTGTTTATCCAATACAATATTTCTGGGTTTTTATTGGATAATCAGGGTCTCAAGAAACAAAGAAAAACACCTTCCTTTGATAATTTACTTCGCTGTGGTAAAAAAATAGATCATGTTCTTCCATCCAACAACTGAAAAAAAACCAGAAACAAACCTAAACAACCAAAAAGCCCGGTAAGCAAAATGAAATATATTTCTGCAGGAAGGTGCAGTTCAGTTTCTCCCTGGAACTGAACACCTTGGGGCGATGCAGCATTTAGAGCTCTTTGCAATGGCTGAGCTTTTACAATAACCAGCTAAGCTAAACATTATCCTTGTGCTGTTCACAAGTAAACCACCCTCAAAGAAACTTAAGTACTGTGTGCAAGGTCACAGTACAGACATGTTCTGGCCATAAATAAACTTTTTCTTAGATTGAGGGGTTGAAGCTGGGAAAAACTGGACAGTTTTCAGTGAGAGACCTACACCTATGCCTAAATGAGAGAAACAAATACTGAAATGTTGATCTTGATCTGCTCTGTGAACACCTGTACTAATATTGATGCAGCAGTACTGAGGTAGCTTGATTATAGTACATATGGTAATATTGGTTATATTTTAATCAGAAAATTTTAAATTTTAATTTTAAATTTGCTCCAATAAATTTTTTTTGCTATCAAAATGTAAGGATTTTTGAAAGACTTTTTCCATTTTAGAATGCATCTCTTCATGTAATTTTTAACATGGACATAAGATTCAATTTAAGGTATAGAATATGTTAGAACTTAAGTGAAAGGATTAAGCTGAAACTGTTAATCTCAGAAGATGGTAAGAACTATGATATAGACTAAAAAGAGGTGTCAGAAATAATTTCCAGAATTTAAAAACATGCCCACAAACTTGGGAAGAATAACTTTTATCTGTTCTTACATCATTCCACAGTAGCTTAGGCAAAGTTTCTGTAGAACCGAAGATAAACAATTAAAGCATTTCTTGATCCAAAAAGAGATGCATCTGGTGAAAACATCAAACATAATGTCTGTTAATGAAAATCCAAGAAAAATAATGCTGGAAGGAGGGAGAGGTGGGTCTTAAAATAAAGGATGAAGATATGCACACATGATTTTAAAAGTCTCATTTATTTCATTTGTTAATGAAATTAAGATACATTAAATAGAGTTTCTACAATACCAGTTTGCATTACTAGCAAAGTTCATAATACATTCATAACAGCTAAAACCATTGCATTTTGTAAGGATTTCCCATTGCCTTTAGCATCTGCTGGATAAGAATCTCACATTTAAAACAATGTTGAATTAGCCCTCACAACAGCCCTGTGAGGTAGAGGTCAGTGTTTACCCTCTTTTTGCATAAGAGGAAACTGAGAAACAAAGTTTTAGATCAAGTGTACCAGAAAAACCATGGTGATTTGAGGAGCAGAATTCCAGTCTTTCACTCCTTGTACTGTGCTCCACATCTCATCTGGTCCTTCCCTGGAGAAAAGGGAGCAGCCACAGCAGCTGCTGTTGTCCCTTCTCCCCACTTCTCTTGGCCTTGTACATCTTTGATTTCTCCATCTCACCTGATGGAAAGTGATCAGCATCGGTGATTTCCACCAGAACTACACAGACAGAATAGGCCATGTGAAGCCCAGAACTAAAGGAGCTGGGAATTGACTGTGGGTAGTCACAGAGAACATCACAGTATTGAGTACCAGAATCGGAATTTTGTCACTAAGCTGCAGAACCTACAATGGCTCTTCTAAAGCAACTTTTGCAGAGGTAAAAGGACTCAGGAACACTGAAGCCTTGTGTGTGCAGGGTGCATCCCTGCCAGGCAGGCCTGGGGCAGGGAAGGGTCTGTGCAGCAATGCACACTCAGGGCAGAAAAGATCTACCCATGTTAGGTCCCTAAAGGAAACAAAACACCTGCTCTCTGTAGGGCAGGCACTGAAGGAGGTCATATTGCAGAGCATAGCACTGAGCTGAGGTAGAATCTGAGCAACCAAGGACCACCAAACACACCTGGATCACTACAGAGGAACTCTTCCACCAAACTGACCCTGACCAGGGCATTGTGGTCCCGTGTTCTGCACAGGCTAAAAGGACAAATACCTAAATAACATTGCAGTAAACTGCTCTGCTTTTCAACACAGCATTACGTTGTTACTTCTCATTGTAAGATAACATCTTAGAACAGTAGATTTAAAATACATATTTAATTTTCATACCAGGGCCTACTTGAGGCAAGTGAAGAACCTTTTTCTAGTGCTACTCCTATACTCTGTGTCATCAGGCAGCAAGAATATAGTGAAATCAATCTTTAAATCAGAGCTCAGCAAATGGTAACAACAAATCAATAAGGAAAATTTAAGCCAAATTTGTCCAAAATTCTTGATTACTGTTTCCTCATGTATTAAATAAGATAAGTAGAAGTTGTGGCCATCAGCACTAGTAGATCACTACACAATTTTCCATTTTATATCAAGCTGGATTTTAATGTCATTTTAATTTTATAGAGTTTCAGGTCTCGGATAACAACCTAGTTCACTCAGCTATCCCTTATATAAAATAGTGCTCATTAAAAAGATGCCATTTCTCCAAAGAATGAGCACTTCAAATAAAATAGAAAGCCAGAAGATTGTCTCCCTCCAAAGGGACATGGAAGAGGGTTCATGGCAATGCCTGTCTTGTGTGTTCCATGAATGGTCTGTAGACCAGAGTTTCTGTTTAGAGTATCTCACACCTGGAAGCTCTTGGATATCTCAGGACCATGATCAGTTTTCTTCAGGCCTTGAAGGAAGCTCGAACAATTCTCCCCTTCAGAGGCTGAGGGGGGCGAAAGTTATTGGCCATTTGGATCCTCTGGTCTTCCTCACCAGTGAAGAGCAGCATGCGGAATTTCTCCAGCTGGAAGTTCAAGGGAAACAATTCACTGTTTAAGGGGGCAATCAACACTAATGTTTTCTAAAAAAAGCTTTAAAAGGAAATATTCAGTATATTTTAATCAGTTAATGAACAGGTTCAAACAAAGCTCCTAGAGAGTATTAACAGAAATAACAGAAGCTCTGAGGATTGAACAGGCTAAATATTCACAGACTTAGCTTCATTTCAAATCAAAACAGTCTTTGACTGCTTATCCAGCATTGAATGCTACAAGAACTGAGAGAGTATCAGAAATTTACCTGTTTCACAGAGATTCTGATGGGTTCTTTCAGCACTATCCATGTCACACTCTCATTAAGGGGTGGGGTTGTCAGAGAACCAAGGTATGTCCAATAATCTAGACTCAAGGGCAGGAGACATTTAGGGTTGAAGCCTCTAAACTGAGCTTTTGTTCCCTGGGAAAAGAAGATAGACTTGAAAATTATCCTTTTACTTTTAAGTGCAGGTAAAATATTTTTTTTGAAAGAGCAGAAAATGTTAAAGTAACGTTAAAGATAAGGGAAAGGAGAAGTCTGTAAAGGTTTGGCTGCCTTATAACTGTTACCCAAAAGTAGATAGCAAGTGTAATGCCTAATGCTGGCTTATGGGACTTTGACATCTTGCACCGTTGTCTCTACCAAAATTCACTTCTTGTCACAACAGGCTCAAAAACAATGCAGGAAGTGTGTTCTGTACATAGTGTTCAGTGTGAGCTATAGATAATATCATGGCAGAATTATTTGTCTCATTACTTTCTCATCTATTTTAGTAGGAAAATTTAAATCCTATAGTCATTGTCTATATTTACCATTGCTATGGTAAATATTGGCTTTAAAAGAAAAAAAAAAAAATCAACCCTTCAAGTCTAAAAGTAGAGGCAGGTGGATTGTTAGAGGAAGATACATCAACCAAAAGACTGGTAGAATGAGAAGGAAATGTTGCCTAAAGTAGTGATTGCCTTAAGTACCACAGCCTAGGGCAAGACTCTTCAGCCTGTAGGAGCACCCAAAAGGGTCTCAGTCAGAAAACACCTCAGGAACAAACTCTGGACCTCAGTGAGATCATCCCTGACAGAGTTCTGCAGCAAAGACAAACAGGCAGCTTCCAAGGCTCAGTGGAAAAGGATTATTTTGCTGAGTCTAAGAGCTGAGTTCTCAAGGGTCAGGGAGCTGTTGATTTTAGACTTTTGGGAAAGGCAGAACCTCTGGATTACCAGTGGGGCCAGCACAGCCTAGTGAGGCATCTGAGATTAGGAAAATAATATGAACTTTGGAGGGGAAGAAGAAACTGCAACTACAGTTATGTTCTAGTTATGGGATGATCTGTGAGTGGGTGATTTTTCATTTTTGTCTGCAAGATGTACATGAGCACGATTTTTAAAGGATATCCAAGAAGCAAATTTAAAGAGCTTAGAACTTACTTTAAATTTTACCATGTACAAAGCATCAGTGAGTCTGTTCATCCTGGCATGTTCTTTTCCAATCTAAAAGAATGGAAGAGACAGGTTACATGAGAAGGACTACAACTAAGCTTTAATTAGGTGTTGTTTTCTTACCCAAATCTTAACATTCCTACCAAAGTTTATCAGCAATTTGCAATGCATTAATGCTTCCAGTAAGTCATCTGTTTTCCTTAAGCACTTCTTAAATATGTGGCATAGTCCTCAAACACTTTACAGCATAATGCTTTTTATCATGTAAACATGCTATTTTTGCAAGTCTTACCTCCAAGAAAACACCAACTACTGCCAAGCCATCTGGAGCTGCTGCTGCCTCTCCAAATGTTGCATATTTTCTGGCATTCCAATGTACTAAGTGGAGCTTTAAAGACAAATAACAAATAAGAATTAAATTAGTGATAGAAGTTATGAACATGGTTTCTCATTGACAGCACTAGCAGTTGTTCATAACAGAACAGTTTTGTGTCAAAGGCATTGCCGAAAACATGAAGAAGTTCAATCTTTTGGACAGATCCATGAATGTGGGCAGGAAGCAGGCAAGTTTTCTGTAACAGCCCACACGGGGGTGGCATAGCCAGGTTTTGGGAGTGGGAGGGTACAGGGGTGGCTTCTGTGAGAAACTGCCAGAAGCTTCCCCAGCTCATGATCACAAGGAAAGGACCAGGCTGGGGCAGCTCCTGAAGGACTGAGTGCAGCCCAGGGGAAGGGACCAGGCTGGGGCAGCTCCTGAAGGACTGCAGCCCAGGGGAAGGGACCAGGCTGGGGCAGCTGATGAAGAACTGCAGCCCAGGGGAAGGGACCAGGCTGGGGCAGCTCCTGAAGGACTGCAGCCCATGGGAAGGGACCAGGCTGGGGCAGCTGATGAAGAACTGCAGCCCAGGGGAAGGGACCAGGCTGGGGCAGCTGATGAAGAACTGCAGCCCAGGGGAAGCTCTCAGGCTGGAGAAGCTCATAGAGCTCACTGTCTCCTGTGGGAGGGACCCCACACTGGAGCACAGGACGAGTGTGAGGAGCCCTTCCCCTGAGGAGGAAGGAGCAGCAGAGAACCTGGGACGAGCTGAGCACAGCCCCCATTCCCCATCCCCCTGCACCACTCAGGGGTGAGGTGGAGAAAGCTGGGAATAAAGTTAAACCCAGGAAGAAAGGAGGGGTGAGGAGGTATTTTAAGATTTAGGGGGTTTTTTGCCATTATCCTACTCTGATTTGGTTGTTAATAGATTTTTTTGTTTTGCTGTGTCAGTAAATGGCAAGGGAGCTCTCCCTGCCCTTGTCCTGACTCACAAGGGTGAGTCTTTATTTATATTTTCTCTCTCCATGCAGCTGAGGAAGGCAGGGATGGCTGACCTACCATGGTGAGCAAGGAATCAGAATCCTGATCCTGCTCTCTCTGCAGACAAAGTCATGTGACAACGTCATTTGCATGAAATAATCCCATCTGTGAAAACACGTGCTTACCTCACAGGGAAAAGGTTTTCCATCAATGGTGTGCTCTGATCCCTGGCTGTGTGTGGTCCCCCAGTGGAAGTGGAACTGCTTTAGCCGGAATGGATTTTGAAAGGGCCCTCCACTGATTGCTGGGCAGAAGAACAAAAATAAAAAAAAA
>VXBQ01013120.1:5470-27651 GCA_013400175.1 Phainopepla nitens | reverse complement strand
AAAAAAAAAAAAAAAAAAAAAAAAAAAAAAGGAGAAGAAAGCTTAAGCATTCTGGCTTTTTAGCTTCCAGCTAGTAAAACTAACCACTGTTGGCACAATAGTGGAAAAAAGCCAGCAGCCTCTCCCAGCACAAAAAAGATGCATCATCTAGGCATTTAAGAGGGGCGGATTTATTAATCGAGAACACCTAAATTCATTTGAAAATGTAAATTAAAAAGACTGTGTGGCTACCTGAACAGAATTTGTAGCTTTCTTGAAAGAGTATATTTGACATACAAAGATGTGGTAACCACCCTTATGGTTATGCCTTTCCTGTTAAACACAATACATACAAGTGGAAGAGCCCTGGGAGCAGCATTTGAGGTGCTGTGGGTGAGAGCTGGGTCCTGCCCCAGCCCTGAAACCCCCCTGCCCTGGGCTGAGCCCAGCGTGGGCAGCAGGGGAGCAGATTCTACCCCTCTGCCCCCTCAGGTGAGGCCCCACCTGCAGAGCTGCCCCAGCCCTGGGCCCAGCACAGCAAGGAGCTGGAGCTGCTGCAGAGAGCCAGAGGAGGCACCAGGATGATCCCAGGGATGGAGCAGCTCTGCTGGGAGGAAAGGCTGGCACAGCTGGCATTGCTCAGCCTGGAGAAGAAAAGGCTCCAAGGAAACCTTATACCCTGAATATCAGGTAGACGATTCAGCTAAGTATTTCCTTCTTACGGTATCTTTACTTCCAGTGGAGGGTATCTATATATTCCATTGCCTTTAAATACCTGATCTCATAAAAGAGGAAATACAGCCAGTACTTCACTTGACAGCACTCAACCTCAAATCACCTTCTAAAGGTAAGGAAAAGTCACAGAGACACTTCATACATCATTTAGAAATAACACCTAAGCACAGGAAAATGTTTAAAGATGCCACCTATAGAAGATATTTTATCAGCAGCATCAGTGATCCCTGTAATTTTATATGCCACCAAATCTAATACACTTTGCTCAACAGACACCAAAACCTGATCAGAGTCTCACATTAAGAAAATTAAAATTACATTTAGTATCTGTAAAGCTTGTATCCTCAGAGCAGTTCATAACATTTTATTTAAATAGTGGAAGCTGGGGCTTACACAGTGCTACCACATGTACACGCTTCCAGCTGGCCTTTATGCAGGAAACTGGCCTTGCCAAAGCAAAGGCTTCAGTATTAATTAAGGATATAAATACTCCTAGTATGTTTTCCTAAAGTAAGCAAAAGAATGCATCACCTGTCCCAAATATTTTAAGAAACTTAGCTATTATGGATTACTGTCAAAATTCTGTTGTGTCATTTATGCAGAGCTTTGAGTCACTAGATCTATTTCAACACAACTAAAAGCAGTTTAAACCATGTTTTCCACTCCTAGCAGTCATCTTCCTTGAACAAAAGTGTTATTGAAACAAGACATGCTTAGTGTAGAAAGGGTCTCATTCCTGGTAGGTGCTCTGAGTCTGTATCTCTAAATGCAGGGTAATAGATGTTCCTAAGCTTCTAAACCTGAAGAAAGTTCACTGTTACACAGATACAGTTCAGCTGAAAATTGCATTAAAGTAGTTATCAAGCTAAGATAATACTTCCAGAGAGGTTTTACGAATTCTATTTCTAGGGTGACATTATAATATATATCTATTTATATTCTGAACAGATCTGTGCAATAAAAATGGAAAATGATCACCCAGTCTTCTTTGCAAATTCAGTAAAGATAAGATGCTTGAAAACCTGACCATCCCATTGGGCAGGGTCTTAAATTCATTCCAGAAGATAAATTTTAAAACAAAATGGCTAGAATATTAACCTTTAGCCCTTATTTTAAATGGCTACCAGGACAGACAAGCCACTTCACAGAAAAAGTAATTTGTTTTCAATATCAAGGTATCCAATTTAGCTTGCATCAATCAGCACACCCAAAAGGAGGATGAAATTAGCTGATAGGTTTAAAAATTGTTCCAGTTCTTTTTGTTTTGGTTGGTTTTTTTTTTTTTTTTTATGCACCCTTCCCATTTATCAGGTGCTTTATTAGATGCACAGTCTACCATGGAAACAGACCTAACAGAAGAAATAATCAATCACTTAAAGAATTTACATTCTCTGCCAAGGGCAGAGACAAGAATAAGGTACAACTGCAGACAGTCCAAAATCCAAAGCTGGCTGCTACCAACTCAGAACCCAGAATGAGCTGAATATTTTGTAATTTATGAAGAAATCAACGTGCTAAATGTCAGGGAGGAAAGAAGAAAATGCAAGGTAACAGTGACCAGTCCAGATACAACTTGGTGCAGTGATTGTGATTATGATGACTGTGCTGCATGACCCAGCTCTGCTTATCCCCTTCCTTTCCCTTGTGGGTGGGAGCTGGGCACTGAGCCAGAGCTGGCATCCTTGATTGGAGTGATCATGAACCAGGACACTTAAGAGCCTACATCCCTGCTCTGGGTGCTGGATGTGGTCTGGCAGTGCTTGAAAAAAGTCCAGCCAACTTCAATTCTCATCTAAAAGAAAAAGACTGCAATCAAACTTCTCATTTTTCTGATGCAAGAGCTTTACCTAATGAAGAAACACTTATTGATCTGTGATATTGCATTGCTAGAGATGTGAGAAATGGATTTGTAGAGGATTCCCAAAGCCTGACTGAAAGGTCACACAGTCCTGTACACCTGTATGCAAACTCTGAGATAAGGTGTGCTGACTTAGAGAGGCCTTGGAATAGAGAAGACCTTGTTGAGAGAGAAATTGAACTGGAAACAAGTTTCAAAAGATGGCCTTGCAAACAGACCAGATATTTTGGAGAGTTAGAACTGTGAAAGATGCATTGTAACAAGACATGGGGTAAAAACAACAGTGATTGGTGTTAGAAGTTTTAGCAGCATTGTGTGGCAAAAGCTAATATACTGAAAAAAATTTATAAGGTATTGTAACCAGGAAGTAATGGGCTTCTGATGAAGGCATTGCATGTAACATCTGTGTCTCACCCATCTACGGGACTGATAATGAAATAAAATCTTTCACAGTGCCTCTCAGTTGCCCCATCTCTGTAGAGCTGGCTTTTAATCCAACATAGAGAGGCTCAAAGTGAAGACAAACTTTAAACGGCTCCAGTCACATGCTTTGTTCTAAGCTGAAATTATACATCACAGAAGTTACACCATACAGAATATACTTAATTATTTCCCCCACCAAGTCCCACACTGGTGTTCTGAGTTAGCTGGCTGTGTTGGCCTCACCTGTCCTGTCATCAGAGTCCTCAAACTCCACCATGAGGGTGTGGCCGGTGTTGGAGATGCTGAGGGAGGTGCAGGACTCATAGGAGATGACAAGTGGCTGCAGGCTGGGGTCATAGACTGCCTGTGCAGAGTCGATGTCAATGGGGGACTGGCGGTTCCCCTGGGCTACGGGGAAAGCTTTGTGCCACTCGGAAGGGCCTTCAACAGCAAGCAGAGGAAAACAGCATCATTTCCTTCCCACCATACACAGAATGGTCATTACGGGTTTTCATGAGGCTTGAAATACAGCCTGCTCAGCAAGAGTGACTCCAGTGTTTGGAATGTGAGAAATAACTTTAAATTCTAGGCTGGTGTGTTTTTATTAGCACAAGCAGGCTGCAACAAGATGGGGATTCAAATATCTTGTCCAGAACACACCGAGGAGATCATGGCACATCAACAGCCTGCTGTATCTCCAGTCACTTGTGTCACTCTCTCTCTGCAGAGGCTAGTTACCTTACTAAGGTGTTTCGAGGTGGGTAGAGGTGTAAACACTTGCATGCATAAACACAGTGCCCAAAGAAATGGCATTTAATTCTGCTTGGGAAAGAGTGTAAAAGCTCCAGCAATTCAAATTAGATGCAGATGACTCAATCTCTTAGCTACTGACTATGCAGTTATTTTTAAAATACTTTTATGACTGCAGTAAATCTTTGAGACAGCTCCATTCTTCACTCATGCCCACTATGGTAGCTCTCTAACCTGACTAAAGCATACAGGATGATAATTAACACTTTGAGACTCAATACAGAGAGGAGAAAGCCAAATTTAATAGCAGAACTCTGCAGCCAGAGCTGGAAGATTCTTAAGCCATTTGAGATAACAAAAGCTTATCCATATCAAAGACTTCCTTTTTCTTCTGGCTCATTTTCTACTTTGCTATGGTAGTGAAAGCAGCAATTAAATTCCTCTGCTGCTTCTGTGCATGAAGTATAACAGTAACAATTGTATGTGGGGATTCTAAAGAAGCACATTTTTAATTGTAGCATTCTCACATACTTCCACAAGGAGAAGCTTTTCTTAAATCAAGCACAGGTATTTAGCCTCCTTGAGTTTACATAACACAGCAGTGATCTATTACACTCTTACTTGGCTTTGACACTTTCTGCAAAGCTAAGCACATAAAATATCATTTCTCAGCCTGCCTGTAAAGCCGATTTAGGAATTAAATGCTCTTACACAAGCTAATGCAATATCATTTGGCTCTCACAAGCTTCATAAGAGTATACATGGCTCTATTACTCCTAGCTACAAGCAAAAATACATAACATTACCTGCTAGCACTAACCGGCTTCACTTGGTATTCAAACTTGCTTTCAGATTCACAGCAACTAAAGGAATTGCTGTTAAGAATGAGACTGGCCCCTGAAGGTTATGCAAAAGACTCTTGTTGGACACTCAGCAGCTAAAATAATTGCTGCAAGGAGAGAGACTCCTGGAAGTTACGCAATTGTCTCATTGGCCCCTCGTCCACCCTCTCTGTAAAGGATACAGGCACTATACAACACTACTGTGGCAATCCTTCAGGAGCTCCACATCCTCACGCTGTGACATGCATCCTTGGAGGTGGGAAGCAAAGGAGGAGGACTAAATTAAAAACTGTCAAATCAGAAAGCATAAGTTGTTCTGTAAGAGATCTGATACTGATCTGTACAATTTATTGATGTACTAGACATACATAACATATAGCTTATTTTACTCACTTTTATGAAAGCCTAGATATCATATTTCAGCAACTGCACAGAATCAGGAGATCTATTACTGCTCTACTAAATCTTCTTTACCTAACAGAATTGCTTTTGGAGAGAGACACAGCTAATCTTTTTTATAACAGCATTTTGGAAAGGGACCCATGTATAATATCTGCAGTCTGAAAAAAACCCAAAGCAGATGTAAACTTGCACATCTTTTGGTGCCACTTTCTGGGTGCTATTGATTATCAATAAATTAATTAATTACCTGCTGTATATACTTGATTCTTGCAGACATCAAAATGTAGGCAGCTCTGCAGGGCTCAGGCAACAGCTCTAGAAAGAAAACTAGTAGGAGAAGACAGAGAGATGCAGCACAGAAATGCCATAACCTACCGTCAGCCTGCCCATATCCCCAATTGTGGTGGCCAGTCATTTTGGGAGCTACCCCTGCTTGGCTCCAGCTCCCTGAGCAGGGCACTGCTGCCTACCTGCCTTTATAGCGGCTCCCGTGGGAGAGGGTCAGCCCCTTAAAGATACAGAGCAGCCACAGCAACTCCTGCAGGACAGGGAGAGCACCCGTGTGCTCCTGCTCCAGCCTTGCTGCTCCTGCTCTGCTCCTGCTCCCCCTATTTGCTAAGGCAGCACAGGTGAAGGAAAATGTCAAACTCAGATAACTGAAGTCTCAGGACTCAGAGAGAAAGCGAAACTGTGGATCAAATTTAGGAAAAAATATCAATGTTTTCTCATTCTCTGCCCCAAAGAAGCAAAAGCCATAAGGTGCTCTGAGCATCAGGACAGACGTGTGCAGGTGGGACCTGCCCTTCTCACATCTGTATTCTGCAGGGAGAAACATCACTGCCTCTCTTCTGAAATCGTCCTGCCAGCTGCAAAAAAGGAATGGTGTTTTCACCAGATTTGTAATTAATCATAATCAGTGCTTAGATGAGATGAAGAACGTTCTCATCTTGGGGAAAAACTTCTTGTGCTGCTTTTAAACAAGGTACAAATCACAAAAAGTAAGGATGAATTGACAATCTGATTTTAATTTTGCAACTTTAAAGAAACTTTTTAAACGGACAAAATCAAAAGTGTGGTTATATTAGAGACAGAACATAGCAGACTCCAGAGAAAGGAGCTGATCTGTGAAACCGCAGTCATCTGGAATGACCCCGTAGTTGCCTGCACCCTGCTAAAGCTATGGAGAGGGGCACAATGAGACAGCCAATCTGCAGCTGTAAAATGTCTTAAGACATCTCTGGGGGAAGGAAAAAGGCTCTTTCATTGTAATTTTGTTAGACCGAAGGAAATGCTGTCAAGGCCACATTTTACAAACACATTGATTTTCACAAAGACAATAGCACACAAAATTATGGATTCTTCCATTATGCAATCAAGAATATGGAAGAAAAAAAATCATTAAGAGCATTTTATGCAACTTTTATGTTGTGGTACTGCCTTGTAAGTATTAATATTCTTTTTCAGGAAGTTTCCATCAGAGTAAGCTATAAAACCTGTAAGAGTTGCTGATGCTAGCTAAATCACTCAGAGAGGGATGTAAACTGCTGCAAAGGTCTCCACAGTAGAGTTCTACAATGAGTTGTAGAACTGAATTACTCAGGTCAGCTCCTCAATTTGTTCCTGTCAGGCTGCTGTGCCCCACTCAGGTCCCTGACACACACCTGGCACAGACACTGGGTAGGGCTGAGTCCCAACAGTCTGGGCACACAGGCCCTCGTGGGCACCCCACACTGGAATTAGGACCCTAAAATACTCAAATGCAGAGTCAGGAAAGCTGTTCTAGGGAAAAGTACAAAAAGTACCAATGCAGCAGTGAAAAGAAATGGAAGAGGGATTTTGTGTGTTAAAAGATCAGACCACAAGCTGGGGAAGCTCACATGCAAGGCAGAGAATGCTAAGAAACTGTTTTCAAGGGAAACATCAGCACTGGGCTCAGGTGAGCCCATTGGGGCACAGTGGTACTGCAGTGCACAAGCTGCACTGGGCACCATCAACCCCTTCAGCTTTTATCTTCTCACTCAAACCCACACAGGTGTCTGCAGATCTGGACTACAAACACGTGGCACAGGAAAAGCTCTGAGACAACTGAAAATATCCTGAAGACGTGGCAGGAAGCAGACTCCACAAAATGGAGGTTTAAATGGATGGATTTAGAAAAGTGAAAAGGGGAAATGACAATACCTAAGGGGAAAGGAAAGAGAGCCTGAATAAAACTTTAGCTTGTAAAATGTATCATTACTAAATGATAGTCAGTGTGTATATGACAACTTAATGTGCTTCCAACCCAACCAGCCTTCTTTCTTTATGAGGAAAATACTAAATTTTCCTTAAATATAAGGTAACATTGCTGCTTATACAAATATCACATTATTCTGTAACTCTGATACCTCTGGATATTGGCTGACTCCAAGAATGGGATTCACTGATTCTGTCCTCAAATTATCCTTTATCACTTCAAAAGCTGAAGTCATCATGTAATTCTGTTCTGTTTTACTAGTTTGAAACCAAGGCAATTACAACATACTCGTGAACTTACAGAAGTGAGAACAACAGAATGGTAGGTGCTTAAGGCCTGGATTTCTCCAATGCTGAGCTAAAAGTGAAGTACTCATGATTCCCACAAATTTCTCTTGGGCTCTTGACACCATGTCAGAAGTGTCTGCTTTGCAGTGAATGACAGGAAGACATAATTCCATTCACTATAGTGAGATGTTTCAAGCTGCCTTAAAACAGAAATCTGTCTTCCCCAGCCTTCTCACTTATGGTTTTATTCCCCTTTGCCAGCAGTGATGGGTGAACAGAGCAGCAGTGCAGGACAAATACAGGGGTTCTTCTGAAGCTGTCACCAGGTTGTTATACAGAACTAACAATGAATGCTTCAGGTTTCCCATCGTTACACATAGAATTAATTTTCTTTATGATTTAATTGGAGCTCCCTTTATTAAAATTGCTATATAAGGACTAATCATTATGGTTAGAAAACTCCAAGTGAGATTGGAATGCTGAATTGAAGTTGGATATATTTAAGATTTGCAGGTTTGAGGAAATTGGGAATTTTAATCTCTAAGGTAAAATGTCTTCCTAATACTACAGGTCTTGGGAGTTGTTGGGAGGTTGTTGCACATGGAGACATCACTTGAGGATAATGCTTCTGATAAATATTACTGCATCACTGTGGAGGGGCAGAGATGCATTTTAAGGCATGTAAGATGAAGTAAGAGTTATTTGGTTCCAAGGTGAATGGCTCAATGGCACTCTAAGTGTATTAAGTAACTTGGCTGTTACATCTGCTGACATCATTAATAATGGTGGCACAGTTGAACAAGGTGTCATGTGCCTTCCTTAATGCACCCCAGCGTGTCTGGTGTGTCACTGCATGCCAACAAAACCAGGTTAGAAATCCCACCAGTTTGGGTGCAGGCTGCAAACTCCGAGCTGTTCACGTACCGTGGGTAGGAGCAGATGAAATGTTAAATAAAACATTCATCACTCCAGAGCCTGTCTGTGCCTCGGGTTCTTGACAGAGTATCTGTTTATCCAGGCAGCTCCTCTCTCCTCTTACATTGCCACCACAGATGCTGGCAGCTCCCACAGGGGGTTACTCTGAGCTGGCATCTGTTCTTTACATGTGTGTTAAAGGCATTTCTAACAAGCTGCACAAAAATACTCCACACAGTAAATATAAGCAGAACAGTGTACTGCCAACACTGAACACTAAAAAGCACAATCATTCCAGATACTTTTTCTATTTTTTTAATTTTTTTTTATTTTAAAACAGACTGCCTACAGTTCTTGATTGACCACAGAAATGTCAGCTTTTATATTCTCAAGTTCTTCCTTGCAAGCACAAAAATGTGATGGCTTTTATATATATATATAGATATATTGAGATTATATACATAGAGATGTATGTTGATATATTGAGATCATATAAATAGAGATGTATGTTGATATATTGAGATTCTCGTGCAGCCAGTGGAACTTCAAAAGTTAAAAGTGGTCATCCTTCTCCCACAGCTACAGAGATTTCTGAGAATCATGAGATATCTAAGGAAAAAACTCAGCTGGGAATCTCCTCCTGGCATCAGGGGGAAAATAAAAAAATGGTGCCAAAGTGAAGAAGGGATTAAGAAGAAAAGGACAAAAATGACATGCTTATAGTTAACAGACAACTATGCAAGAGAAAAAGCTTGAATCAAACACATCAAAAAGATGGCCAAGGGGATAGAAGGAATTTAGTAGGAACAATCTTGGGAAAACAGAGCAGAAAAAGGGGAATGGGATACCTGGTTCTCTAGGAGTTTGCCAGCCTTCATATACCATTTTTTTATTACTTATTTTTGACTTTTAAAGCTATGCACACTTGGCTGCCTTATACTAGGTATGGGAACTACATACTAAGTCTGAAATATTATTTCTTGCAATTTATGGTTTGTCCAGATTAAGCAGTGTAGCAGAGAGCAAGAACAGGAGACTGCTTTTGATTTTGGGAAACAGAATGTTCCTGAAATACAGCAATGGTCACTGAAATGACAGCAAAAGGAAGGATTTACTGTGGCACAGCAGGCACAAAGCCTGAAGAATGAACTTTGCTGGAGATGCTGTGTATGGAAAACAAAAGAGGAAGCACTGTTTTGTAGTACATCAGCTGCAAGATGTAAACCATTCCACATAATAATGCACTCCTGTGTACATAATTCCAGCAGATATACCGGAAATTAAAGTTATTGAAGAGAGGCAGATTAAAAGGATAATGGATTTTATAAGGACTAACAAATCAGTGTGATCCATGCAGGTATTTCAGGACCTCTCTTCCAATGAAACTTAGTGCCAGAAGTGTTGGTTGAAATTTTTTAAGATGTGGTACTTTTCTCCTTTTTTGTACACTGTCAAGGTCCAACCAATGCTGATCCTATATGGAAAGATCTTCATAACAGAAGCACATAGGCACAACAGATTTCATATGTTCTTGTCTCCATACTAAGCAGGAATAACTGCAATAATGTGCAACATCTCTGCAAAAATATATCCTACCGGATTTTCCTGACTGCAGGTACCTTCAGGGCTTCTGTCTCAGTCTGCCTGAAAACGCCCCAAAAGTCCATACAGAAAATGTGTCAAGAGATGCAGAGAAACGTCCATTTTGAACATAAATTCTGGAAATGGCACTGTTGTCTTGACAAACTGGATCCATTACTGTGCAACAGCCAATAAATACACACTTGAGAGAGACATTGATTATGTCATCGTTGCCAAGCCTCCTGCTCAGGGGTGTTCCACAAATCAAGCCCAACTATCCATACTTTTTCCTATTTGTGTATTTTAGCAAACAAAGGCATGAATGTTCATTGGCTACAGGTTACATAGCTCTCTTATTAATTAGTATGCTGTTTTCTATTGGTTAATGAGTCTCTCGCTTCTCGTGCTAGTTACTGCCGTGCTCTTTCTGCTGCCTTGGCTCGGTGGTTTCCTGAGTGGGTGCTCCTGATCTGCCCCTGCCGAATTCCCCTTTACCCAGTCGGAGCTGATTCCACACGGTTGCTGAGTTGCCTTTATTTGTTTCTTCCTTATCTTGGGGGTCCTGCCAAATGACCTCGTGGCCCACGAATTCCGCATTCTTCGTGTATCAGTGGAAATCCTCGTCCCGAGCTTCGTTAACCTCGGGGCTGAGAGCACCGGGACACGTCCAGCCCAAACCTTAACACGGCAATTCTGCTGAGCAGGAGTTGGTGTTTCTAACAGCTGGACATCGCTTGCAGCTTGTGGGCTGCTCTGCTGCACGGATTAAATTCCCTCCTTGCTGACCAGGTTTGAAAGTTACAAGGATCAGACAGCAAAAAACATCTTTTCTTAATACAATATTACATATTCCACATTTTATGAGGAGTAATGCCGAGGCATAGGTAGGATGTGATTAAACTCTCCATGAGCTCTTTTGAGTGCAATCCTGCTTAGGAATGGGGCTCCCATGAGGGCTGGACTGCCGATGGTCAGGCATGGAGTCGTAGTTGGAAGTATTTTTTGTAGGCCTCCTATTTTTCTTGCTCTCTATTCAGGCTGCGGATGACCCTAAGCAGAGGACTAACATCGCTTTAAAGAATGGGTGGGTTGAGAGGCGGAGGAAAGCTGCCGGGGGCAGGTTTACTCTGATTGTGACTATTATCAGGGCTAAATGATTTCATGTGGGCAAGGCCGGGTTTCATACCGTTCTTTGTGAGGCTTCATGCGGCGGCAGATGGTGTGGAGCGGGTCCCCAGGAGCGGCACGGGGAAGGGCGGGGGCGCTGCTGAACCCGGGGTGGGTGCGAGCGAGGGGGAAAGTTCCGGGTGCTACCGACCCTGCCGGCTTCCAGCCTCCAGCCGTGCAGGTGCTGCTGCCAGCCAGGGCCGAGGGAGGCGGAGAAGCGGCCGGGGCCAGCGCGCAGCCCGGGCACGGCAGCGCCGCCGGGGCCGCTCCTCGNGGAGCCGCGGGGAGCAGGAACTGTGCCCGACCGGCGGGGCCGTGAGGGCTGCACCGGCACACAGACGATAGATATGGAATAAATAAACAGTATATATTAAGAGGCATATATATATACATATATATGCACATAATCTGAAATATATCTTTAAAGAGGGATAGAGATACATAGATATATATATCTACGTTACGTATGTTTTTATGTAAGATATATGTTGTTATTTATACAATGTTTGTTGTATAAAGATGTGATGTCTGTATGAAAATATATAGATATATACGCAGTATATTTATATTGCGTATGTCTACGTGTATTTCTCTGTATATATGTGAATATATAAAGGGGGATGTGCTGAAAAGATGGAGCCAGGCTCTGCTGCAGGCCCAGCAATGGCCCCAGAGCCAGGGACTGAGCCCAGGAGCTGCCCCTGCACAGGAGGCACAGCTTCTGCCCTGGGCAGTGCCAGCCCTGAGCAGATGGGGCACAGAGGCTGTGGGGTCTCCTCCCTGGGGACATTCCAGAGCCACATGAACACATTGCTGTGCCCTGTGCTCTGCTGGAGCAGGGGGGTGGCACCACTCTGGGCCCCTCCAAGCTGATCCGTTCTTAGATTCTGTGAAAGGGCAGAAAAGATCCGAGTTTCCAGGGAAGGATAAGGACACCGGAGTCAGGGGGGTCTGTCTGCAGTGTGACTGTTAATTTTCCGCCTGGATATGTGTGAATGAAGGGCTCAGCAGTGATGATCCCACCGTGCTATTCCCTCCACAGCTTTGTGCAGGTCAGGAGTGCAGAGTCCTGGGCTCCTTGGTACAGGAAAGGAGCTGCTGGAGAGGGTCTTGTGGAGGGCACAGAGAGGATTTGGGGTCTGGAGCATCTCTTGTGAGGAGAGACTGGGAGCTGGACCTGGTTAGCCCAGAGAAGACTGAGAGGGGATCTCATCAATGCATAGCAATATCTCAAAAGTGGATACAAGAGGATGGTGCCACACTTTTGGTTGGTGCCTAGCAACAGGATAAGGAGCAATGGTCATAAACTAAAACACAAAAAGTTTCATCTGAACATGAGGAAGAACTTGTTTTCCTGGAGGGGGCAGAGCACTGGAGCAGATGCCCAGGGAGGCTGTGCAGTCTCCCTCTCTGGGAATGCTCCTTTGTCTCCTGCTCCAGTGACAGGGCAGGGGGCTGGACTGGATGACCTCCAGAGGTCCCTTCCAGCCCTAAAAATCCTGTGAGTTACCACCCCAGTGAAATCACCAGGATGTGTGACCCAGGAATGTCCCAGCCTGATCTCAGCCTCAGTGCTGAGAAGTACCAGACTGCTGAAGTACCAGACTCAGCAAGACTGATTACTGTCTTCTGTGTGTTTCAGTGTCTTTTATGAGAAATTAAAAAAAAATGTATATAAAATTCTATTTTAAAAATTGGGAAAAATTCTATTATAAAAGTTAGGAAAAACAGAATGTTTGGCATTAGGACAAAATTTGGGCAAGGATTGTTTTAACCCATGCTAGTTTTTAAAAAGTTCAGGTGTGTTCCAAGAGAAAGAGGTGTGTGCGTACATATGGTGTAAAGTTGGAGAAAATGAAATATCAGGGAAGCTGCTCTTTGGAAAGTCTCAGAGCTTTCACAGTAAGTTCCCTTAAGGATGCTCATTTTAGTTAGTGCTATTTAGGCCCTCAACACTGAGTAGACAGTAGCATGACAGCTCCCCATTTGTCTTTTATTTTGTTGTTATTTGTTTATATTGGCTTTGCAATCTGAAGTTAAGTAACTTCACTGTGCTTTGGTTTCCCTCCCAATACAGACTGTGGGGTGACCATGGCCAAGAAGCATTGGAATCTGCCCATATTTGTGTGATAAATGCAACAGCAACAGGAACTGAAATACTCAAAAACTTAGTGCTGCCAGGTCAGTAGATATTTCTTCTGTCTCTTCTTTGTGATGTATCTGATAGCTTGATGATGTAAAGTTGTTCACAGGAGGTTTTTTTCCCCCAAAGGTATAGGTTCATTTACAATTGTCGATGGGAATCGAGTCTCTGGAGAAGATGTTGGAAATAAGTAGGTTTTTTTACTGATTTCAGTTACAAATTGACAAGTGACAGAGTTTCATAGGTAGTTCCATCTCTCTATGTGCTAAGAAGTCCTGTAAAATTCTTTTAAAAGCCTCTCTGTGATTCTCCAAGTCTTCTGTGAGTTGGAGGTTGATGACAGTGTGCATGGTCATTTTGATATTAGCTGCTAAATTACTTTACTTGCTGGGTTTGGACCTTATGGGTCTGTTGGCTCCACACATCAAGTTTATAAGGATAATGCTCTACTCAGTATAAATATACTGAAAATTAACTTGTTTGATGTAGTCTTGAGCTATGACAGTGCTTGTGTTTCAGTGTAGTTCAATATGTTTTCCCTAATTCTGGTGATGCAGGTGACTTAATTTTCATTAGCCATTTTGCAACTGTGAGTGCTAGCCATTTATTAGTTTTCATAGCTTTGAATGGCTCTGTGCAGCTGGGAAAAGGGTAAGAAACTGCAAATCCTGTAAAAATGATTTGCCTACTAATTCTTGACCAAGTTCCTTTACAGTGCCCATTGATACCTACAGGGGGAAGGATATTCCATTATATGAGGAATCAGTGCTAGTGAGTCTTTGATTAGCCCAGTGAGAAAGAAACTGCAGCTTGATCCTGTCTTGTAGAGAAGTTTTGCATGTCCAGTATTTCAGATTTATGGCTTAAGCATTGAAAAGCTCTATTAAGAAACTGTTTCTGAGGAAAATACAACAGTGGTGGGAAAAAGCATATTTAAGGGCTTGTTGTGTATGAGAGTCAGCAGCATATTCTGCAGAACAAAATGTAACTTTAATGCTGTTTTTTCTTCAGAATAAAAGTTCATATGTAATTCTCTTGTCTCTTTTTCAGTTTCTTTCTACAAAAAAGCCATATTGGTCAGGTAAGGTGATAAGAAGTGTCAGTTTACGTGTATTGAAAGCATGGAAATGTTGAGTATTTAAATGTGGTATTATGAATAATGCTAAAAGCATATGTGTATAGGTTAAAGTCTGTTTTTTCTTTAACAGAATTCCCCATGTTTACTTTTTAGTTACACATAAGTGAGAAGATACATATCTCTCAATTGTGGCAAGATTGGATAGAAAAAAAATGAAGAGATTATGGTTAAAACCTATGGAAAGATAAGGTAGAAGACCATTGTGGTGGAAGGAGTGAAGCTAAGAGTAGGGAGGTGAATGGGGAAACAATATCACAAAACCAGAGAGTATGAGAAGCATAGATAACTCCTGGAAATTCTGTAATGAAACTGGAAATTAGGAAATAGCTGTCTCACAGTTTGTCTTTTTAAAATGGTACTACAGAAAATGCTCTGAAACTAAGTGGCTGCTATTATGGGATACATTTTTCCTTCAGATGAGCAAGGCTTGGAGTAAGGAGCCTTAGCTTATAATGAGCTTTGTTGTGGGGTGTTTTCTGGAGTTGTTTTGTTGTTGTTGTTGTTTGGTTTGGCAATGTTAGCCCGTTGCATTATATCACTGATGCACTGTATAAACTGTATCTCATTTTGACTGCTCTGAAACAGAATCGTGCCCAGAGTGCCATGGAGCTCTTGCAGGAATTGAATAGTGATGTTTCTGGAAACTTTGTTGAAGAGGTTTGTCTTCCTAAATTTTGTGTGTCTTATACAGTGTAACAAAAATGTGAAATAATAGCTCTGTGTTGCTTTGTGACGGTGCAGTTTAAATAGATTCAGGATAAAACAGCATTTGAGGAAGGTGATCTTAAGTCATTTGTATGTATTTCAAACATTATTTTGTAACTTCATTTCAATTTTATAACTTTCACTTAACACTTTATATTCAGCAGACTTTGTAGTCAGAAATTTTCAGTGTACCCTGACATACATTTTTTACCCTTGTTTAGAGTCCAGAAAAGCTCTTGGACAATGACCCTTCCTTTTTTAATCGGTTTAACTTAGTGGTTGCAACACAACTTCCAGAAAGGTAAGAATTACCTAAGGTTGAATTACCTGTTTTCATTCAGTTGTAAAAGCAGGTGTATATGTATGTATGTGTGTATGTATGTGTGATGTGTGTGTATGTGTGCATTTATGGACAGGCACTTCCTTGGAGAAAAAACTTATGCAGAACAGAACTCTGTCATTGTGAAAGAAAATTACAGCCAGTGATGGCATTTTCTAGAGACTTTTTTTGTACCTCTGATGGGAACTGTGCCTGCTGGGAGTTAGGACTCTGCAACACATGGATCTAATTCTTTATTTCTCTCTCTCACAACTCACTGAAGCTTTTTATTTGATACTTGGAGCATTTGGGAGGGTGGAATGAGACATAAGTAAGATAATGACTGAATATTTTTCCAACTCACTGTAAATTCCTGTATGAAATTAATCACCTTATGTACTTGGGATCATGATGATATTAGACAAGTTTCCTGGGAGAACTCTTTCACAAGTAACTGGTGTAGGAGTTAACTGTTGTCTTCTGTAGATCTGAGCAAGCCCATGTTTTTCCTTGCAGCACATTGCTGCGCCTGGCTGAAGTTCTCTGGAATTCCAACATTCCTCTGCTGGTCTGCAGGACCTACGGACTGGTTGGTTACATGAGAGTCGTGATTAAAGAACATACAGGTCAGAGAGTTTGCTGAGCTAGAGACTTCTCTGGAAGGTTTACAGCTTCAATAACTTACATCACTTTGGGGTTTTTTGTTTGGCTTTTTTCATCTTGTGATATGTTTAGTGTTTGTTAAGTTTTAGGTCGTTTGTATTCTTTGAGGAGTGCATGGGGATTATGGACTGCAACAAATAGTAAAATTGGGGATTATCCAGACATTATGGGTGACTGACACAGAACACTTACTTTGAGAATCAGGCAGTGAAAGGAGCAGGTGATCCCTGTATTTGTGTAGTTCTGTTTCTAAGGCCAGACATAAAGCTGGGAACTGCGTTGTGTCATTTTCTCACAGTTGTTGAATCTCACCCTGATAATATGTTAGAAGATCTGAGACTGGACAAACCATTTCCAGAACTGACAGAACACGTTCAGGATTATGACTTGGAGCATATGGACAAAAAGGTTGGTGTGTGGTTTGCACTGTGTTCCCCAGCACAGATGCAGACACAGCATAGGGATTCTGTGAGAATGGCTCTTGGCAGATGACTCTGGTGCCTGTTCTCATCTGAACAAAACCAGCTCTAGAATCAGTCACGAGGAACTATTTTTGCCCCAAATGTCCCAGTCTATTTAAATCTTAAGCAGATGGGAGTCTTGGGAAGCAAGGAGTATTCTTGGACAATTTGATCTTTTGTTAGATTGAATATCCCCTCACACCCTCTTTTGGAATTTGTTTTTTAATTTTTATGGTTACCTACTGCTGCAGGGCTTTTCACTGTGGGTATCTGTGCATAGCATAAGTTCCACCCCAGAAAAATATTGGAGAGCATGGCTCACCCTTTTTTAAATAAAGTAATCATAATTTGATAATTTCTTTTATAGTAGTTAAAGAACATTATGGCTGAATCAAAATCTGGAATGTGTCCTGTGTCTTTAGAGTAGTGGAAAGGATGTATGGAGTTTACATTGTAATAGATTTTTAATTTGTTTCCTGATTTTTATCTTTTCTCAACCTGACAAAGATTTCTCTGCTGTTCAATTACAGGACCACAGCCACACTCCATGGATTGTGATTGTAGCCAAGTATCTCATAAAATGGCTCAATGAGGTAGGTTGCAAAACATTATTATTACTATTATTGGTCTGTCTTTTCTGAAGCAGTTAATTATTTTGGCAGTGTGTAACATAAAAAAACAAGGTGGAATCATAGATAAAAGATTACTAATTGAAATACAAGTGAATGTGTGAGCAGTGGCAGACTCCTGGAGGTCAGCAGTCTGAACACAGTGAGCTTAGTAGTAGGTATTTTAAAGACAAAAATCTCCTTGTGTCTTTTAAATTTAGAAAAGTGAACGGTTGCCTAAGAGTTACAAAGAGAAAGAAGCCTTCAAAGAACTGATTCGGCAAGGTAATCCATGTCCCAGGGGTCCCTTATTCCTACTGGCAGAAATAGATAAAAGGTGGGATCTGAAAAGTAGTCCCAAGTTATCTCAGGTTTAATTTATGAAAGATCTGCTGGTATATACTATAGGATTCTTCTGCTAAATGATTGTTTTGTACAGGTGGATCTTCAGATGCAGACTTGCTTATAAATGTTTGTTGTCAATGTTTTATCTGTCTAAGATCCAGAGTGTGTTTTGATTTGGGTGGGAGCAAAGGCCTTAAGAGAAAATCCTGTTAAAAATGTGATAAAGAGAAAAGCAAGTGGCTTTTGACACTGGAATTGTTATTCTGCAAGTATTTGGTGTGTCCATTGACTCATCAGACACTTGGTAATCATTCACCTCTGCCTGGCCAGGTTCTGCACTGCATACAGTGTAACTGGTGTGTGAATGACTTCATTTGAGCACAGGTTTCAGTCCAATACCTTTTCAGAGTGCTAAAATTCATGTGGTATTTTTAAGATCCATATGCATTGTCTTAAATGATTGTAGAAAAACACCATTGACTGAATTTTTGGTATTTCCTCACTTGATGGTGGCCTGTGTGCAAATTTGGAGTAGTCCTTATCCCCAGGCTGTGGTAGGGTGCAGATCTAATCCTGTAATTACCTTTGGTTATGTCAAATTTCTTTGGAAATTTCTTGGGCTGACTTGTTCTGTGGATGCAAAAAACCCAGCAAAACCTGGGAAGGAGAGTTGAATTGTTAATTTAGTGCTTATGAAACTTCATTATATCCTTCTTACATAAATAAACCAGTGCTTTTGTGCTAAGTAACTTCTACTTAACATCACAGGAAAATGAATCATATGCAGAATTTAGATGAAGTTAGTTTTATAATTACATGATACATTATATTATTCTGATCTTTTTTCTTATGATATATTTTTCATTTTCTTGTTGGTAGCTGTTATGCCATGAATACATCCAAAGCCAGTCTGCTGTTGGTAAGATGTAAATGATGAGATGTAATTCAAACAGGTGTATGTTTAAATTTTTTTTTTTCAATAAGGCATCTTAAAGAATGAAAATGGGATCCCAGAAGATGAGGAAAACTTTGAAGAAGCTATAAAAAATGTGAACACGGCGTTAAATCGTACAGAGGTAAAATAAACATTTCTGTGATAAAATTGAAGCAATTTCAACTGCCTCATTTTCTCAGAATATATTATTCAATTTTAGGACAGCAATTCCATTTGTAACATTTGTATTTAGCTAAAACAATATTAGTACAGTGTTAGAACTGAAATTGTGTAGTTAAATAGACCTAGACTAGCTGGCAATGCAGATTCTGGAAATTCTCTTACTCCTCTGTTCTTGCAAGAAATGTGCATGTCCCTCCTGCAGACTAGAATGAGTCAGCAACCAGAGTGCATCAGTGAGTTCTTGTCTGACTTCTACAGTTCAGTCTGTAAAAAACCTCTGTGAAGTGCTGGGTACAATTGCAAGGATTTAGCAGTGAGAGGTGTGGCTGATGCTGATTTAAATAGGCTGCTGGGAGAGAGACTGAGAACACTTACTGAAATTGTGCTGTATTGAAGCCAGGGGCTGTATTAGTTACTCTCTGTAGAAATGAAGGGCTGCATGGGACTCCTGGTACAATAAATTAATTTCTTTCCTCTTGAAGAAATGTACTACAAAATTCCCTTCATAAACAGGTCAAGCTTAAAAGTGTTAGAAGTGATGTTTTCATTGTTTCTTAAATAATCCTTACCTAGTAACTTGTGGTTTAAAATTGAGCTCTGATTTCTTTAGTTTCTCATCTGGGGCAAACTGCAAAGGCTGCATGGGGCAAAAGCACATTCTGTGATTCTTCCTAGATTATGTTCTGTTGTTTTGAACTGTATTGGTCCTTGTTTGGATGGTCCAAGAAAGCAGCAGGTAAAACTTAGTGCTGTCATCCAAGCCACTACAAGACATGGCCCAGGATGTTAATATTTATTTGAGTTTATGTGCCAGACTGACCTGCAGCAGTCAAGGATTCTGACTAAAACACTGACTTTTGTAGCCCCATTGCCCTTCCTGGGCCTTTCAGCTGCTCTGCCCCAGCAGGAAGGGTGAGCAGCTGGGATGGTTGCAGCTGCAGTTCTTTAAATCTTCTCTGTCAAAGATGGAAGTCAAGTGAGATTTTGTTTGTGACATTGATCTTGTTCAGAAGCATTGTCTAGCTCTTGGGCAGGGCTGCTGCCTGAAATATGTCTGAGCAGCACTGACTGTGTGGGAGTCAGAAGAGATTTGCCATGAACTCTGAGGTAACTGGGAGTTGGCTCTCCTATGTAGTGAGTGTTGAGATAATTCAAGGAATAACAAACCAAATTTATTTATTTTCATAGATTCCAAGAGGCATTGAAGAGCTTTTTAATGATGATTGCTGCCTAAAACTCACGGAGCAGGTATGAGTAGTTAGGGGTAAGACTTAAATGTAGAAAAAGCATTGTAAATAACATCTGTGTACATGACTGTCTCTTGTGCATTTGTAGTCATCTTCCTTCTGGATTTTGGTTCGAGCTTTAAAGGAGTTTGTGGCAAATGAAGGGCAAGGAAGCTTGCCTGTCCGGGGCACTATTCCTGATATGATGGCAGACTCCAGTAAATTCATCAAATTGCAAAATGTGTAAGTAGACAACTCCTTGAGGGAGCTCACTTCCATTCATGGGGCTTGTATTTTGTCTTTATAATGTAAAACAAAACCTTCAATGTGGAGTTGATGGCTTTCTGCTGTAGTTGCTTTCTTCTTCATTATTATCAGATACCGTGAAAAAGCAAAGAAGGATATTGCTGCTGTGAGGAACCATGCTGCTAAATTGCTACAGTCCCTGGGGAAGGTGAGTGCAAACCTGTGGCCATTCTTTTAATAGAATGAAGAGTCTGTGAAGTATCTGCTTTATTTATCGATTTGGTTCGATCATATAAAAGTAAAATGCATACAGGGATATACTATTTACAATTTAAGACACTTTTTTTTGGTACACTAGTAACTAGTTATTTCACAATAAATATAATTATATATATATGTGAAAGCAGGAATTCTCTGGCCATTGTGTGTACTGGAATTAGTATCTTCTCTCTTTTAGGCACCTGAGTCTATTTCAGAGAGAGAATTGAAATTGTTCTGTGAGTATGCTTGGATTCTGTTCTGGGTTTATGCAAATGATCAAATAATCAAAAACTTTTGAATGATCATGTAGTTACTAAGCAGTAAGTCAATATTTGAATTTTTCAAGTAAGTACTAAGTGGTTTGCATCCCTTATTTTCAGGAGAAGTAGCAGATGTTCAGCACCTCTCAGGAGTGAGTCTGTAAATGTTGGCTTAAAAATGATGTATTTTTTCACTTCAAACAACAGGGAGCAGCTGCCCTCTGCTTTCTGTGATGAGTACCTGAGCACTCTTGCCCATGCTGGGGTACTGGTTGCAGAGCCCACACTGTGAAGACTTGAGGTAGTCTGCAAAGCTGTAACCCAGCTGATGGCACTTCAGGCTGTGTCTGTCCTGGATGTGTACACGTGTCCAGCAGCAGCCTGGCTGAGGCTCTTCACGGCTGGAAAGCTCCCCTGTGTAAGCACAGAGCCAAGAGCATGCTGCCCTCCACTGGTGAAGATTTGGGAACCTCCCAGCTGCTCCTTTTTCAGTGCTGGGGTGTAGCTGCACCCTGGGTTGGTCCGTAGCAGTGATACAGGAAAAGGAGCTTTTCCAGCTCACGGGTGTGCTGTTAAAACATTAATTGAGAACGTGTAAGGCAGTGTTAGATGTAGTGGAAGATGGAAAGAAGCATGTTGATTTGCAGCATGGAAGAGGGAGACGTGGTGGCTGTGACTGCTGAATTGCTGTGGTGTAGGTGTTACATTAACCTGGCAGACAGACAGAGATTCTGTGTGAGCACAAAGTATTTCCCTAAAACTCTGCTCACCATAGACCTTGATGTAGCTCAGCAGGTTTTTATTACTGCAGGCTGAGAAGAAACAGGAAGGTGATCAATGAAATGCTGTTATGTTGTAGTCTTTCTCATGTCACATGCAATGAGACAGAGCTGTAGCCAGAGGTGGCACTGAGGGAGCAATCTCTCCTTGTCCCTGTAGCCAGAGGTGGCACTGACAGGGCAATCTCTCCTTGTCCCTGTAGCCAGAGGTGGCACTGACAGGGCAGTCTCTCCTTGTCCCTGTAGCCAGAGGTGGCACTGAGGGAGCAATCTCTCCTTGTCCCTGTAGCCAGCAGTGGCACTGAGGGAGCAATCTCTCCTTGTCCCTGTAGCCAGCAGTGGCACTGGCAGGGCAGTCTGTCCTTGTCCCTGTAGCCAGAGGTGGCACTGACAGGGCAATCTCTCCTTGTCCCTGTAGCCAGAGGTGGCACTGACAGGGCAGTCTCTCCTTGTCCCTGTAGCCAGAGGTGGCACTGACAGGGCAGTCTCTCCTTGTCCCTGTAGCCAGAGGTGGCACTGACAGGGCAGTCTCTCCTTGTCCCTGTAGCCAGAGGTGGCACTGACAGGGCAGTCTCTCCTTGTCCCTGTAGCCAGAGGTGGCACTGACAGGGCAGTCTCTCCTTGTCCCTGTAGCCAGAGGTGGCACTGACAGGGCAGTCTCTCCTTGTCCCTGTAGCCAGAGGTGGCACTGACAGGGCAGTCTCTCCTTGTCCCTGTAGCCAGAGGTGGCACTGA
>VXBQ01013119.1:57090-68702 GCA_013400175.1 Phainopepla nitens | reverse complement strand
TGAGATTCCCATGGGCCACTTCCAGACCTTTTCCAAGCCCCTCTTGGATGGCCCTGTCTTTCAGGGGTGTTACTGCACTCTCAGCCTGGTGTCACCTGCAAATCTGCTGAGGGTGCCCATGATCCCTCTGACTGTGTCACTGGTGAAGGTATTAGATAACACTGCTTCCAGCACTGACTCCTGATGGACATAGATATACCTGTATCCATGCATCTGTATCCATCCTTACATCTTACAAGCCACACACCTCCTGAAGTCCCTCTTCCTGTCCATCCATCCACCTCTAGACACCTTTCTTATCTATGAGTCCAACACTCAAACCACCCATTCAGAACCAGACAGATATCAAAAGAAGTCTCTCCCCTTCCACTTCAAGGTGCATATGTATTTCTTTAACTCTCCAATCTCTTTTGAATCCTCCTAAACTTTGTCAAGAAAAGCCAAAGACTGATGCTGTACTAGGTTAAAACAACTTTGTGACAACACTTGTTTTCAAAACTTCTCCTCTGTTAGATGAGACCGTAAGATTTTAAAGACATAGTAATACTTTACAAAAAACACTATAATCTTCCATTGTAGCTACAAAATAAAGCATAATATCTAATCTTTGTCAAAACAGAGAAAATCCAATTAAATTTGCACCAATTAGACATAGCAGTAACACACAGAGCTAACAGTCCTATGAAACACAGAGCCTTAAATTTTAAGCGCCTTCCTTTTTCCTGATTTGCACAACTAATTTGGAACACAATTTAATAATTTGCTTACCACTGGCCAATTTCCCTGCAAGCAATGAGGTCAGTCCCAAATAAATAGGTGACCAAAGCATTTATCAGACTCTAGCTGTTCCTTAACTCTTGCTCTGCACCTGCTGAATAAATGCAGACGATTTGGCATTCCTTGAACAAACAGCCTTTGCTTTTCATTTAAATGCTCAACTTTAGTGCACAGGTACAATTCAGAAATGGTGTAAAATGAGCGTCCAAAATTCAGACTAGTTTGAGCCTATCATAAAAACTCCATCCAGTCAAATATACCAGATGCATTTATGAAAAATGACTACCAAAGCCCAAAAGCAGAGGCAAGCATTCTGCTTTTCAGTGATGCAGTGGTATTCAGGATGTACTTTTGGGCACATCTCTTCCTGAACAAGAGGGATGGATGCTCCATCTGTCAGCTACAAACAAACACAAACGATTTACACAAGCCATGCAGCTGTCTTTCAACAAGAACTCCTACGAAATCACATTCAAAAAGAGAGTTTTTCAGCAAATGACTCCACACCTGACACAGTTCTTTCATAAAGGACTTCACCATGCACTATGAAGATACAGACAATTTACACTACTTATCAGTGTTTGAAAATCATTTACCTGTGACAATAGGATAGGACTGAGGCCCGGGAACACTTGCTCCCAAATCTGCAGAAGTAGGGCTGGTTATATTGGCCTTCATGTCATCCAATCCACCAGCTAGTGAGGCCATGGCTGAGTAGTCAGCTGCCTGGAAAAAGAAACAAAAGACATTTTAGTGGCAATAAATTTACTAATCAAGAGCTTTTTTTTGCCTGTACCAACAGAAAGTAGATGCAATACAGAACTCAAAAATTCTTTGTTCAGCCTGTGTTATTATTATATTCAGCCATGGGCTTTTCAACATTCAAACTGTTCAATAAGTGGTTCTCTGCTTATCACCAGTGTTCTCAGAGAACACCAAAATAGATTTTCTTTATAAAACCAAAGCCAAACTCATTAATATGTAGCAGGGCTTTCCTGAAAGAGGAAAATTTGTAAATTACCTGCCAAGTTCAAGCTACTTTCTTGTTAGGGAAAAATATTCATGCCTCTTAACCTCCATACTCTCCACATTTCAGTGTTGGCACTCAAGGGGACATGCACTAACGAGATGGTAGGAAGAGGTTTTCCTGTTTCTCTTTTCTTGGGAATGTTGCATTTCTTCATCATCTCATAGGAAAGAAAAAGTGTGTATATGTAAGAGTTTGCTTAATGAATGCTTTTGTAGCTAACTGTTTCTAAATCCAAGTTATTTAAAAATAAATCACCTGACTGCAGTAAGGACACTGTGCCGTTTCCAAATAATTTCTTAATCTCATTACCTGAAAGAGGCTATGGTAAGCAAGCACAGGTCCTCAGAAGTCAGAGTGTTTGTGTCCTATAGGTTATAGGTTCAAGTCTCTGTAGCTACAGCATTCTATAGCTGATGAGGCCAATGCATGGCTCTAAAGGATGTATATGTTCATGGCACAAAGTTTATTTTCATTTGCCCTTTTTCAATGATTTATTATTGTCAGAATCATTCCCACAAATCTGGGAAGTTTTCTGTCAAAGTTCTCTGTACCCTGCTTTCTGCCCTTTAAGTTTTAATCTCTTATTTGTGAGACAACAGTCACGCCCATATCAGCTGGAGATTGACTTCAAATAAAGAACTGCAATGGGAACAGGTAAACTGAAGAGCAGCCACTGTTATGCCCATCCCTAACAAATTCCTGAATATTAAGTCAATGCAGAAGTCATGCAGAGATGACAAAATGCAGATGAACCCAGGATCACATGGAGGTATTTTGGAGCAACCAAAACAAAACTCAGAAAAACACAGAATCCCAGACCAGTTTGTATTGAAAGATAACTTAAAAACCAACTTGTTCTACCCCTCTACCACAGCCAGGGACACCTTCCACTAGACCAGGTTGTTCAAGGCCTCATCCAACTAGGCATGGAACAGTTCCAGGGATATAACATCAAAATAAGTAAATTTTTTCTTGTTAAGGAACCAAAAGCTGAACTGAGTGAAGACATCCTTCTCCTTCCTGCAAGTTTCTCTGAGAACCCAGCACATAATCTGGTGCTTGCCACTAACTCAGTGCTTTGGCCAGGGATAATTCTGGTGTCTCTGTAGCTAAGGTCTCACTCAAACAGAACTTAATTTACATGGGTAACCCTGTATTAACAGTTCTGTGTAATAAATATGTTTTTTCTGCAGACGCCACTTGCATGAGGTGGGATTACAGCCTGTCACCTTGAAGGATCCCCCATACAAACCTCTTGCAGATGAGCATGCAAAATGCATTTTACCAGGGACCAGCTGCTGGCCACTCTTGTCCTGCACCCAGCCCATACATCAGAGTCCTCTGACTTGTCTCCTAGGATCCTACATAACCTTTGCATTAAAGCTATACTCATCTGTTCCTCAGTTCTTCCAGCTCATGCCTCTTCCAACGCCCTCACTTTTGCCTTGCCATCATGCACCGAGGCCTTTTTGTCTGCCTCAAAGGCACGCACACCCCTGACTCATCCCCACTTCTGCTCCTGGGAGAGGACAACCCTGGGAGCCTCCCTCCTCCACAGAGGATGCTGATAATGGTCCCAGCCTTCCTCCTTCCTCAAAGTGTAATCAAAGCTCCTTCTTCTCATTCAGCATCACGCCACAATGCATTCCTCAGCCTTTCCACACCACTCCATGTTTTCCTGAGTCTCCAACCCCACCTTTCCCCTATGCAGGATATATGCACATATGGAGGCACTACTAGATTTTTTCTTTCCCCAGAACCCTAATCTGACAACACATCCAAGAAACAATAGCCCTACAGAGACATCCCATGCAGCTAGTGATGCACAAGCATGGATGGGCTGGCAGCACAGCAGAGGAAAAACCTGTCCTTATGTGCTGCTGCTGATTGGTATTTCTACAAGAGCACACACAGATCCCTGGGGGAGGATGCCTGAATTCATCCATGTTGCTCTACGAAAGCCATAAGCACATAATATCAAGATTAGAAAATCTCTTCGGATCCTCCCATGGGATGCTGATCCACCACTCCCAACAGGCAGAGAATGAATGTGGCTTCCCAATTACAAAGTGAGAGCTGTACACCTGTGGTTTGGGAGGAAGCATCTGGCTAGAATGGGACCTCTGCCATAGGCTGGGTCACATGAGGGGACTGAGGAAGGAGTTAACATCCCAAACTACAAACCCAACTGGAACCAGCCTGAGCCCTCAGCTGCAATTCTCAGATATGGGAATGCGTAACTCCATAGCTTTCTTCCCTTCAGTAGTCCAAGGAAGCGACCCTGGGAGAAACAGGACCAGAGTTAAGACGTTTAACTGTAATGACCTGGAAGCACCACGCCAATGAGCCATGAGCAGCCCTCTGAGCTTGGAGAAACGGACCAGTTCTAGTGTCAAGCAAGCAGCAACCAGAGTGTAGCATAACCTGGCAAGGGTCACGACAGAGGTAGCCTGTGCTCTTCCATGTCACTGCACCATAGTGACGTGGTGCAATTTGCAGTGGCGCAGTCCCAAACCATGGAATGACATCGGCAGACTGGAGGGACTGGAAGCATTACTGGTTGCTTAGTACAGTGCAGATGGAAAGCCCACAGCCAAGCAGCACTGTGTCAGGAATGAGTTGAAGATGTGCAGAATGGAGATTTGGGTCCTTCCCTGCTTTTGGTCCCAATAACTTCCTGCAGACGGGAGCTGCCTGTCTTTTGCAATGGCCCAGCAACTTTTCCCAGAGATAAGAATAGTGGAATTTTAAGGGATTTTCCAGCTACTTTACTGTGCCCAGATCCCTCCCTGGAACCACCATCAGCTGAACAATAGCAGCCACACAGAGCAAGCACTGACCACTGCTTCCAGCACTAAGGCACAGCAAGTGCAGGCTGAGGGGCAGCCCTTCTGATTGCTGACTCCCCTCTCATCATGCAGTCCCAGTGGAGGAGTGACCCCCTCACACCACATGCACCTCTGCAGTTACAGTTTACACTGCAAAGAAGTGGGGTCAGGGCCAGCACCGGGCTGGCACAGTGGCAGTGACCAGCACTTGCCTGTGGGCAGGAAAGGAAAGGAAACATAGTGCTGCCAACAGCAAGGCACTGCAGGGAGATGATGGTCAGCAGAGGCATCTTCTGGCCCCCAAGGAGTGGGGCATCAGGGGTGCAGAGCAGAGGAGCCTTCACCCTAAAACCAGACCATGAGTACTGTCTGCAGCTCTCGTCACCCCCATGGAGGGGCCAGGAGACTCTAGCACCTTAAAAAGCTTGCACTTAAAAAGCAAGAACCCCTCTGACACTGTGGGCTCACAGTGTTGGGTGTTGAACCACTCACGAGGGGCACAGTGGTGTCCCCTCTTCCCATTCCCCCCAGACAGATCTCTTCCTTGGAGGCACCCCATCCAGAGAGGAAAGGAAACCCCAGGGGAAGGCAGCACTCATGGAGCAGCCTCTCACCCCATGGCCCCACTAAGACCCTCCTGCTGATCCTTCTGAAAGGTTTCTCCAGCTGGTTGGGGTGGAAGCAGCAGAAGGGATCTCAGACTCAGCTCCTGCACTGGTGAGCTGGCACCGCTGCTGGTGAGAAACAGCCCAGAACGACTGTCATGGCCAGGGGTCCCTCCTCGTGCAGCAGGAAGCCTGGCCTTCTGCTTGGTAGGTGAAAAAGCAAGAGACGGGTGTTCATTACCCTAGAAATTACCTGAAAAATGACTGCCTGCGGTTGTACCACGCACTGTCTCATCAGCATGGAGCACCACTGCCATAGCATGGAGGAGAGAAAACACAGACATGTGAAACGAGGAATATATAAAAGAGAGATTGAGAAGGACAAACTGAAAGGAGGGGCAAGACCAGATCTTGTGTGTTCCCCTGCCCTATCCTACTCTGCTCTGGCTCAGCTCTGGCAGAGGGAGCTGGGGGAGTGGCTGCAGCAGTGAGGAGAGGAGTAATCTCTGTGCGTCTATTTGCAGCAGCAGCATCTGCACAGCCCTCCCCATTAGACTTCTCTGCAAAGTGCAGACAGGAAGGTTTCTGTTCTAAGTAAAGTTTCCAATCCACCTTCATTACAAAAGCTTTATTTCTAACTATTAATCCCCTTGCAGTGGTGGATGTGATAGGCAAATGGAAAGAAAAAGGGTGGAAGAGGGTTTCATAACTGTTTTCAAACCTGCTGCACTACAGCAAAGCAGAGAGGCAGACCACAACCAGCTTCACCCTGCACTTTTTCTGGTGAAGATGCCTGAGTGTAACACACCAAAAAGTCAACCCACCCTATGGGAACAGAATTTGTCTCTTTGAGATTTACCTGGGATTTTATCCTCAATTGTCAGAAGATGGACATACAGCAGGGAACAAGGCTGCTCCCTGAAACAGCCTGGTTCTTGCGTGTCAGTGTGGGAATCTCAGGGAGATACCAGAGGCTGGAATGAGCCCTGAAGCAGTGCTGCGACCCAAGAGGTGTGAGACAAATGTATCCTCTTTCCGCCCCATCCCTTCTGTGGGGCACAGACCTCACAATGCTGCTGAAGAGACTGCACCAAGCAAAGACAGACAAGAGCTGTCTGCTGCACAGGGCAAATGGCCATTAAAATGAGCCAGTTGGGGTCCACTGGGACTTGCACATGTTGCTTTTTGCATCTGCTGTATTTTCCAAATCAGAGCACCAGGCAGGCATGAAATAACACCTCCTGTGAACACTCCTGCCACTTGCACAGCTGCCCCCAGGCCCACAATGCTGCTCGGGATGCAGCAGCAGCAGCAGCAACAGGAGCTCAGACCATCAGTGCAAGGTGCCAGCTTGGGGCTTCAGGGCTTAGTCTGCCTCCTCAGCTGACCATGTGCTCTGCCTTCATTCCTGAAGAGCATCCAGAGCCTCCACTGCCAAACAAAATCACTGTCCCTCAAAGGCACAGTGCTGTCCCCCAGATCACATCCACCACACGCCCGGCTCACCCCTGATGGCAGCAGCAAGCCAGATCTCATACCGAATATCTCCAAGTTATGTTATCCCATCTTAATATTTTAAAATTAATTAATAAATAGAGACAAAAGTGCCACACGCCAGGCAGGCTGTCTGCAGAAACCCGCACCTCAGCCTGACAAAGGGAAAAAATTTGTAACATTAGATATGATTCAAAGAGTTTAAACCAAAGCAGCTCTAATTAATCTCCTCAGGCTTTGAAAAACCCAGTGCCGCTTGCAGCTGCTCAGGCACCACTGCTGCTCTGCCTGGAGTTTCATGGGAATGGAAAATCCAACCTAATGCCCTCCTCCTCAGCCTCCCACTATATGGGTGGGAAAGGCTCCCGGAAACTTACACATCAAAGTCTCACCACTGCTGCCTGCCAGCCACCACCCCATTTAATAATTTACATGATATTCCCTGCACTGGCCACTGCTGACTCCAACACCAATCCTACTTTGGAGAAAATGTTATTTACACACCTAATTGAGGCCAAACCCTAGTTTCTCTTTGTTTTCAGCCACATTGGGCTCATTGCTGTCTCACAGAACGTGAAAGTTTGATTTCAGCGGTACAATCTTTTTCCTTCAGTTTAAACTGAGTGTTTCTGAACCTCCGTTTCACAATACATATATGTTTATAAAAAGTTAACAGCTGTGCTTCATTTTAGCCCAAATCCAATTAGGATTGTACACATCCCCAGACATTCCTTTGAAGGCAGTGAGAATTAGCTCGTGCACCCTGCCATGAACACATTTACCCTCATACTTCAAAATAACTGACCTGTTTTTGACCCAATCTTCACATTATCTGCATATGGAAAACGATACACTACATTTTACATTTCCACAGTGCAATTCATAAGTGGGTGCAGCAATTCTCAGATTTTCCAAAGGGACACCCAAATCCAATCTAAATGCCTAGAATTTACCTGTTGTTTTTCTTTTATACATATAAATAGCTGCATTTCCATTCACTCTTTGTTTCTCATTTTCATTTTGGTCTAATATCTGCATGTAAATGTCTGAAAATAGCATCTGTAATTGAAGATTATGAAGTATAGCCAGCTCCTGACAGGCTGCTAAGGAAGATGGATTATCCTCATTTTTCTGTAAATTTTGTCAATTTTGGAATTCATAAGCTATCAACACTGATCAAAATGTGACTGCACAGCTGTGTCAAAGCGGATGGCGCAGCATCGGTGCAGCTCTGAGGAGGACAGCTCTCCCCAGCCTCTCGGCCAGGGCACACGCTGCAGGAATCCGTCTTGGCTGCCTGCGGTATCTACATCCCAATCACACTGCCCCCTCCACCCCGGANAATAGCATCTGTAATTGAAGATTATGAAGTATAGCCAGCTCCTGACAGGCTGCTAAGGAAGATGGATTATCCTCATTTTTCTGTAAATTTTGTCAATTTTGGAATTCATAAGCTATCAACACTGATCAAAATGTGACTGCACAGCTGTGTCAAAGCGGATGGCGCAGCATCGGTGCAGCTCTGAGGAGGACAGCTCTCCCCAGCCTCTCGGCCAGGGCACACGCTGCAGGAATCCGTCTTGGCTGCCTGCGGTATCTACATCCCAATCACACTGCCCCCTCCACCCCGGAAAAGAAAAAAAAAATCAAATAAATAAGTAAATTGAAAGTACGCAATTCTCTGGTGCGCCAATTCAGACCACAAAGCACAATTTATTGCGTGTTCTCTCTTTTTATTTATCCCTAAGTAGTAAACACGATTTCCATTCAGGGGGTTCGTTATGTTCCACTCCTACCAGACAATCACGGCACACTTGAGGCAATTGTTTAGCCTCTTCCTCTCAATTTTCCCATTACTGGGAGTAAGTACTGTTGGGACTCTTTAATAGCCCGACTGCAGCCCATATCAATAACAGATGAGGTTTAATCGTCCAACACAAAAATTATTTAGGCTCAGTAAGGACATTCAATGTCATTTGCATAATGGCATTTCTATCCTGAGCACCTAACCCATCGTGCATAAACAAGACCCTAGGACCATAAATAATAATAAATCATGACGTCCATGCTCCTCTTGCTGTAATAGGAGCCTTTCTATGTAGAAATTATTTCAGCAGGAAACGGGCACTATAATTTCAAAGACATGTGGCATTGCACAGGCCAGTAAATCACACCCGTGCACACAGTCACGCACACGCACGTGTCAGTGAGGCTGCTCATAGTGAGCAGCAAAACCCCACGGAGCAGCAGCACAGAACACTGCCCATGCTGGCTGCTGGATATGTTTTTAATATTGTTTCTTGGTCAGAGGTAGCAGGCTGAACAAAAGCAATGCCTGAGTAGTGTGTGCAGTGCTTGGGCATGTGCTCGATGGACCTGTCAGTCTGCCAAATCCCTGCTGGGCAATCCCTCATGCCTGCTGTCCTTGGATCCCTAGGAGGGTCTGATGGGAGGAGAGCAGAGACCTGCAGGTGCTCAGATGGGTTTTTTTCCAAGCAAGCCCTTCATGGGCCACTGAAGTCCCCAGTGCCCAGCAGGGGCAGAAAAGGCCAGTGGAGTCTCTTAGAATTACAAATCACTGAGGATGAAAAGCCCTCTAAGATCATTGAGTCCAACAGTTAACACTGCCAAGGCTGTCGCTAAACTATGTCCTCAAGAACCATAAATTTCCTTTGTTTTTCAAAAAAAAAGCCTCCACTGAAAACCATGTAAGGCCAGCCCAAGAGTGGTGAATGGACACAATAAGCTGAGATGGCTTTCCAGATTTCAGCCTCACCTGGCCACTAACAAGCACCTGGATGAACAGAAACATCAACACCACCACAGTGGCAAAGCCAGCCTCTGCTTCCACCAGATTTGCTAGTTTCAACATCCCATATTTGTCCTCAACCACTCTGGCATCCCTCTGTATAATACAAACCTTGCTATGTCTCCTGCAGGATACAAAACCATGGGATGACTCACCCAAGCCTCCACCCACTCTCATCAGCACTGCCCAATCCTGCACAAGCTCTTACTTCCTCTCCATGCCAGAGCTTCCCAGATCAGTTTTCTGAGAAAAGCAGAAACACCGAAACAGATTTGGTAGGAGCCTGCCTCTGATTCCAATGTTGCAACACCAGTGCCTGCAACTGCTTCAACCCCCCCACACCCAATTTCTTCTCCCCACTCCTCCTCTCTCCAGCCTTCCTCCTCCACCCAGGGCAGCCCTCTCCCGCTTTCCCCAAAGACTTACACGGGGATTTCTCTTCTTCCCCCCTTTCCTGCCCTCTCCCCCCCNTCCCCCCTTTCCTGCCCTCTCCCCACCACCAGCTGAATTCTTCCAGCAGCCTCCATCCTATGTGTAATGCTAGAAAGGAGGCACCTAATGCATGAGACACTCAACTGAAATAAAGCATAGCATGACCCACCCTGGTGGAAAAGCAGTTTACTTTTTGTAAACCAAGCACAAAATTTAGGCTTTTATACCTCTAATTGCTACAAGATTAGTTAAAATATGCTGTTCCTCAGGACAGGGACTGGACAGTTTCCCTCTCAACACAAACAATTTCAGCCAGAGGAGGAGGTAAAAGGTACAATCCTCCATCACGGTGGCTCCTCTGCTTCCACTGAAGCACTAAGCATGACTGTGCAGAGAAGAAAACACAACCCTCAGCACAGTCAAGTATTTCCTTAAGGAGAAATACAAATCCGAAATGTGAATGCACACTGAGAGTGTGTGAGGCCGGCACCAATATTGTCAGATCTTCAATCCATCCCGCCGATGACTCCTCTTACTTGAGAAATCTTGTGCAAATTTTCAACAACAGTTGGTATTTATGTAATACTTTCACATGAACTACCCAAAGATGTTTCACGAATGCCACCTGAGAATCCTGTCATAGCATTTTTTGGTACCATGTTAAGCACTGTGTACAATAAACTAGTCTCAAAGTGGTGTGGTTACCAAAGCAGCAGATTACCGGGATCGGAGCCTCACGGGTAGTCACTGCACCTACAAGGGCACCAAACCTTTTCACAGGGGAAAGCCAACAGAGAAAGCTGTTTGCTGCTTTGTGGCATGTTGCACGCTGAACAAATCCACGTCAACTCATGAACTCCCGTATTGCGAAGCTAAACACCAAGTGACACACATTCTTCATTTTCCAAAAGACTTTTGCTTTTCCTGTTGGTGCCCCTTGGAGTCTGGTGATCCTGTGGAGGTCACAAGCCTTCTGCCTTCCATTTTTGGGGTGGAAACTTTCCCTACAATGCTGAATTCCCTATCAAATCCCCAATATGGAACTCATAAAAACAAACTAAAAAACAAAAAACACATTAAACAAAACCCCCATCATTTTCCAAAGCTTTTCTTTCATTTCTTCATCTGCACCTGAGCTAGAATGGTAAAGGGTCACAATATTGCAGGCCACTTTTCATTACAGCATGTTTATGGAAAAGCCAGAAATCTTAAAGGTCTTTTCCAGTCTAAATGATTGTATGGTTCTATGCCTGGGGAGGTAGGAAATATAGGAAAAGGTAGGATATTAGGAAAAAAAAAAAATTATGGAGAGGTTTGTAAATCGTTTAAATAGGCTGCCCAGGGAAGTGGTGGAGTCACCATTCCTGGAAATGTTCAAAAAACATGTGGATATGGATGAGGACATGGTTTAATGATGAATACGGTGGTGGTGCTGGGCTGACAGTTGGATTTTATCCTAAAGGTCTTTCCCAACTCTAACAATCCTGTGATTCTGTAAGTGCAAATGTTGCTTTCAGAAGCATTATGCAGCACTTTCTGGTTACATGTCCTTGGAGGCATGGGCTTAGAAAGGCATCAGGAACTGAACAAACTGTGCAGTGACAGCAGGCAAAGCGACTGGCTTGGATATCCTAACC
>VXBQ01013119.1:33298-54844 GCA_013400175.1 Phainopepla nitens | reverse complement strand
GACATTATTTATTGTGAAACACAATAAAGAGATGCAATTACTCAATGCCAGTTCCCAAATTTCAAAGAAATGTGAACACTTCTGTCAAGATAACAAATGGGAAAAGTTTTTCTTGGGTTTCCTACCTCTCTATCACACTTAGAAGCCACAGAAAATCTTCTGGAAGAGATCACCTGCTGCCTTTGCAAGATGATGTGTTCTAAGTAGTCACTAAGCTCTGGCTGTAAAGCTGGTGGAGGGTGCTGAGATGAAAGTTGGTGTCTGGAAAAACATCTCCTTTCAGCATTACAACAGGAATGGTGTTATGGCTGCAATTTCCAAACATTTTCCCGAGGTGTTGGGGATTAGGTTTTTTTTCCCTTTCGTTTCTTTCTGCCATGGAATTTTGTCCCAACTGTAGCTAAGAGAGAATAACGACTGGTATGTAAGAGACAAAAGAAATGGCCAAGGTGGGGGACGGTGCAGCTGGCTACTCTCTCACCTGGAAGGGTAGAGACACCGTGAGATTTTGGCAGGTGGTGGGGGACTGGGCTTAGCTCCTCTCATTCTCTCACGGAGGGGAGAGGGGCTGTGGTCGTTGAGGGGAGAACTCACCACTACCGCAGGGTTCCATCTTGCTGCNAGTGCAGTTCTTATGCCTGGCTTCACTCCATAGCTCCTATTCCATGAATAGCACTCATCACCTCAGGACCTCGTTCTCCCTCAGCCCTTTGTGCCTGACTTATCTGGACTGACTCGGACCTGAGGTCAGCCCTGAGCCTGAAGGGGATTTTGCAGGAGAAACTCTTGCCTCTCCAATGCTGCCCTTATTTTTTTCCATTATCAGCGTGAGAGGAACAGAGCTGAAATCATGCCCCTACATGTTAATTTTTTCTCTTAGTGCAGGAGTTCTTTCCCTTCAGGTTTTGCGGGTTTGTTTGTTTGTTTGTTTGGAAAATTCTGCTGCAAAAAATTTTAAGCAGACACTATTCATATGAACAGAGAGGAATTTTTAATCAGTCCCTTTTGTCTGGAAGTGGCTTAGCTCCACAATTGCTTTTTGTCATCATTCGTTTACTGGTGTAGGTTGTTTCATTCAACCTCATACTAAAAAAAAAGGCAACCCCAAACTATGGCGTTCTTCTGAAAACCCAGCCTCTGCACTGAGCAAGTTTCTCTGACTCCTTGGCACTGCATGCCAAAGAGCTCTCCATATCATCCTATACACTGGGTAAACCAGTGCTGCTCTTCCACGCTAACCACACTTTTCATTGTAGCCACACAAAGGTTTTCCTTAAACACATCATAACAACTGGAATGAATAAAGTGTCTGAGCAGCAAGGTAGTGGTATGACCTGGGCTGGAAGGAAGTTTCAGAGATCCCTCAAAACAGGCCATGCAGCTCAGGGGCTCATCTAGGTGGGTCTTGAAAACCGCCACGGATAGAGACTGCACAACTTCAGACCCTGCAGAGCCTCTCCTGTATCAGTTCATCCCCATGTCTGTGGTGTTCCCACTGTGTACCCCCATGAGGACTTTGGCTCCTTCCTGAGATGTTTTAGCACATCGGATTCTTCACGGGAGCATACTCCCATCTTTGTCAATTATAAGCTGATGGGCAGATTTAGAGAAAGCCCACAGAATGACTGTAAAACAGCAGTGATTTCCAGACTAAGACTGGAAAATGTACTTGAAATTTGTCTGAGCCTGTGGGATCCAGACATTAACTGAGGACTACTTAGAGAAGTCTTTTTCCATTCTTCAAAGACTGGTGCAAGCCCTTCACCTTAAATATAATCTGAATGGGCCAGGCACTAGTTAAATCAACAGGCAAGTGTGTTCACTCAAAGAGTTGTCCTTCCTTCTCTTGTGAGACTAACATAGACATAAGGATGTTGGTCAATTTTGACATAACTGGCCAGCTAGTGCTGTTACATGACATTGTCTGATATTGGCGAAGGACCTTGTTTGTCTCTCTAAACTAACAATGAAAGACATTATTTATTGTGAAACACAATAAAGAGATGCAATTACTCAATGCCAGTTCCCAAATTTCAAAGAAATGTGAACACTTCTGTCAAGATAACAAATGGGAAAAGTTTTTCTTGGGTTTCCTACCTCTCTATCACACTTAGAAGCCACAGAAAATCTTCTGGAAGAGATCACCTGCTGCCTTTGCAAGATGATGTGTTCTAAGTAGTCACTAAGCTCTGGCTGTAAAGCTGGTGGAGGGTGCTGAGATGAAAGTTGGTGTCTGGAAAAACATCTCCTTTCAGCATTACAACAGGAATGGTGTTATGGCTGCAATTTCCAAACATTTTCCCGAGGTGTTGGGGATTAGGTTTTTTTTCCCTTTCGTTTCTTTCTGCCATGGAATTTTGTCCCAACTGTAGCTAAGAGAGAATAACGACTGGTATGTAAGAGACAAAAGAAATGGCCAAGGTGGGGGACGGTGCAGCTGGCTACTCTCTCACCTGGAAGGGTAGAGACACCGTGAGATTTTGGCAGGTGGTGGGGGACTGGGCTTAGCTCCTCTCATTCTCTCACGGAGGGGAGAGGGGCTGTGGTCGTTGAGGGGAGAACTCACCACTACCGCAGGGTTCCATCTTGCTGCCTTCTCCTACTGTGAGTGAAGCTCTGCTCGTAAGAATGGCTGTTGCACTGGGACCTTATTAACACCCGACCTCACAAAAAAAGAAATTACCCTCACCATCCATTCGGGTGACTCCGGGGAAGCCCTGGGGCCCCTCCTCTTCTCCTCCCTGAAGGAGCCTCTCCTGGCCGTGTTCAGGAGCCCAGCTGCCGCTGCCCAGCCCCACCGGGCTCTTCACTACACTGCAGCCTAGCACCTCCTGCCTGCCAGGACACTCCTGCAGCTCCTGCTACAGCTGTGAAGTCTCTGACACATTTTGTTCACTTCTGTGGAGTCTGCCATTCCAGCCGCTGCTCCGAGGTTCCCGCTGCAGCCCCTTTTTTCCAGTCTGCCTTCCCNCCCTTTTTTCCAGTCTCCCTCCCCGCCATTACCGCATGAGGGAGACGCGCTCGCCGGACAGCGCCCCCTGCAGGCGCGGGGGAATCAGCGCAGCCCCTGCCAGCCGGGAGCCAGCAGCGCCCCTGGCGGCCGTGCCTGGAACTGCACCCCGGGGAAGGCGCCCGAGGTTGGGAGAGGCTGGGATTGGGTCTTTGACTATGGGTCTGTGCTTCTGGGTCTGTGCTTCTGGTTCTGTGCTTCTGGATCTGTGCTTCTGGTTCTGTGCTTCTGGCTGGGACTGGGTCTGTGCTTCTGGGTCTGTGCTTCTGGGTGAGACTGGGTCTGTGGTTTTGGGTCTGTGCTTCTGGCTGGGACTGGGTCTGTGCTTCTGGGTCTGTGCTTCTGGGTGANTTCTGGGTCTTTGGCTCTGGCTGGGATTGGATCTGTGCTCCTGCATCTGTGGTTCTGGCTGGGACTGGGTCTGTGCTTCTGTCTGTCACTGGGTCTGTGGCTCTGGGTCCATGATTCTGGCAGTCACTGAGTCTGTGCTTCTGGCTGAGACTGGGTCTCTGGCTGGGACTGGGTCTGTGCATCTCGGTCTGTGGTTCTGGCTGTCACTGGCTCTGTGGTTCTGGCTGTCACTGGCTCTGTGGCTCTGGGTCTGTGCTTCTGGCTGGGATTGGGTCTGTGTTTCTAGGTCTCTGTTTCTGGGTCTCTGGTTTGTTTGTTGTTGCTGCTGGGGTTGTTGTTTGTTTGCCTTCTGATCCATATACGCACACTAGTAGAGAACTGCTATTCCTTTTCCCATATCTTTGTCTGAAAGCCCCTTAATTTCAAAGTTACAATAATTCAGAGGGAAGGGGGTCATATTTTTTCCATTATGAGGGAGGTTTCCACCTTCCTTGCAGACACCTGTCTTTCAGACCAAGACACCAGGCTGTCAGGGAAAAAGCACACCACACTGCTCCTCAGTAGCATCCTCGTCCCTGAGGAGCTTCCAGAGTGGGGGAGAGTGGACTGCCTTTGCCAGCTGCTGACCATGCTACATGTCACCAACATTCCCTTTGCACAGTGTGGGGAACCTGCCAGGGGAGAAGACATCCCCCCAGTTTATGCAGAGCAAACATTAAAGAGACAAGGACAAAGGAGATGTGGGAGCACAAGCCACAGTAAGGCTGGCCTTTTCTTTAACTTATGAATGTGTGGGTTTACATATAGTCATATCTGGGAGCAGTCAGGAGGAAAAAAGGGGATGTTTAGAACCAGGAATACAATGCAATTCTCAAAGGAGCTGTCTACCTTGGTATTTTGGGATTCCTCCTCTTTGATGGGTCAAAGAGAGGAGGAGGTGACAAGGACTCCCCTGTGTAGGAAAAGGACTCACACTTGGCAACCCTGGAGACAGAGATAGTCCCCAGGCAGAGTCATGTGAGTTGGGGAATGTAGCCCAGCAACCCCAATGCTCAGAGTAGGAGAGAAGCATCATTTGCATCAGCTCCAGCCATCTCTGAGGCTTTCCTAACACTGTAACAGGCTCCAGTCCTTCAAATTCTCCCTGAAATCCCTGAAATGTGTGTGATGTTACTCTTCCCCAGCTTGGTTTCATTGCATTGACTGTCATCACAGCAGGGTGTGTGCAGTGAAACCCCAGCTCTCTCCTCTACCAGCAGCTTCTCTTCAGTACGGTTGTGCTCCCAAGGTATTGCAGACCCCAGGAAATGCTCCCTGCCACCTTCTGGAAAAGTCTGCAGGAGAAATCCTGACCTCACACTGCCCATTACTTCTAGACAAAGTGGGAAAGCTGGTCACCACCTGCTGCTACAGGGATGGACCTCTGGAAAGGGGCACTGGGCATTGAGCTGCAGTGGAGGTTCAGGGTATCCCCATCTCTGTGCCAGACAGGAGAGTGGGCAACTTCTGGATTATCCACCTGCCCTTCTTCCCCCACCTCTCTTGCTTACCCAAAGACCAGCCATTTCAGTTCCAGACCCCCTCAGATATCCTCAGCTGCCCCTGAAAGCTGCAGGGTTGCTTTTCACAAGGATGATGTTGGTGCAGAAAGACATTTGCTGGATACATGCTGCCTGTCATGCTGCTTCTCCAGAAAACTCTTTGTCTCCACAGCCCCACTGTCACACAGAATATGCACAGGTGTCATATAACAAAATCTGCTGTGACTGTCACCACTCAACAGAACTTGACACAACAAGGTGGCACACGCACAGAATTCTGTGTGGTCTTCAGAATCTCATGTGCAAAAAAAATGCTCGCAAGGAAGGACAAAGGAGTGGGTATGCAAAGAGGAGGTATTGCTGAAGGAGCTGTGCTTTCTGCTGCTATTTTAAAAGAAAAGCCTTTCCACTGGGAAAAAAAAAATTTGTTTTCAGTGGGAGGAAATACTACGGTAGGTTTCCTTTTCCTTTTTCAATCTAAACCAGAGCAGAACCAAAGGAGAAGGTGGTGCATCCCTCTTCATCCCCAGCAGTGCGATGAAGGGACATAGGGCTCAGGGAAGACACCGTCCTGAGGAGGCTTCAGCCTCTACAGCAGCACAGGTGTAACATGAGATCATCTGAGACAAATGGTGGAGCTCTGTCAAACGCCTTTGCAGAATAACTTGATGCTGAACTGGAGACAGCAGCTGACAGCATAGTCTTGAGGCTCAAAGTACTTTGTGCATGGAGCAGCTCCAGAAAAAACACCTCATGCAAGGACATGGGGGTAAGTGCTACTGTCATGTCCCAGAGGTTGCTGCTCTGTCCCATTGAACCACTCCATGTTACAGCTGAGCAGTGGTCCTCTCATCTTTTGTTTACCTGTTTAGTTTTTACCATTATTGAAAAGGTCTACTGGGCAAGAAAAAATATTGTCAGCCTGAGATTTCCGTCTGATAATCTTTAGAGGACACAGCTGGCTGGTAGAGAGGGCTGCAGTAGGTGGGGAGACACCCCCACAGCACACACATGCACTACCCAGCTCATTCCCACACCACCCAGCCGCCCTGACATGGCTTACCACTGGGACAAGCAGCAAAGCCCAGTACTCAGGGAATCAACAGCTGCAGCAAGGAGGCAGTTGCCACATCCTGCTGACCAGTAGGAGCACAGCTTTTTCCTCTGCAGCCCCTGCAGAGGGCAGGGGTCACAGGTGCCTGTGCTCCCAGCTGCTGTCCCTCCGCCATCCTGCCCGCCTGGACCCCACGCCCTTTCCATTCGGTAGGGGTATTGATCTGCTGGCAGCAATGGGCTGGATAATTAGCCAGGAATTAGGGTTTCTATTACAGCCAGGAGGCTGCCCCAGCTGATTTATCACCTGAATAATTTACTGTGATTGAAAGGAAATTAAAATGAACTCCATTTGACAACTGTGCGCTTTTATGGGCTTTAGTGAAGACTCAAAAGCCAAATTAATAGCCTGGTGCTGTTTGATAGTCTACTGAGAGTAAATATGGGAAGGTTTTTTGTCTCCTCATGTGCTCTCCTCAGCTCGATTTTAGAGCTGGGATTTTCTTCCTCTCCCACCAGTAAGGCTGTGGCCTGGAGCAGGAGAGATTTCAGTTGTAAAAGACAGAGAACTGCCCTTGTGCCCTGCTCCTCTTTGCACTGCCAGCACCCACCCTCTCGTTCTCTTTGCTGTGGGTACAGAGGACCACAGGGTGAGCAGATTGAGGATGAGCAGGTAGCTCCTGGCCCAAGCTGGCACCAGCAGCCAGGGCAGCCCTCCAGCTGCCAGCAGTGTGGCCTGAGGAGAGGGACAGAGGCAACACAGCTACAAAACCATCCTGCATCCCACAACTCCTTATCACCACCTTGGAGCCCCACCACTCTGGCAGAGCTGGGGGTGTATCTCACCATGGTTCAGGATGCTGACCCTGCAGTCTTCCTACCCACTACTGCAGAGCTGGCAGAGCATTGCTAGGTTCTGCTTCACCTCTTCCTCAGTTCTATATCTGTGTACATTTATTGAGCCACATATTATTGTTTCCTTTTCCATTTAACCTTGTTTTTCATTTAGCATACTGTGTAATGTAGCCATGGTTAAGAGCTTGGCTTGGAATGTTCAAATCATTCCTGCAAGTGGCAGATTAAGAAAAGATTGGGTTCTTCAAATTATTCATGAATAATTTTCATAATTCTCATTGTTTCTGGACAACATGAAGTTTTGGGAAGACACAAACAAATACTAGCTCTGCATTTCTCAATAAAAATGTCTGAGTGTTTTCAGATGCTCAACAGCCTCTGTCTACCCGAAGGTTTCCCAAGAAAAAACATATTTCTCACACTCTGGGGACCAGGACCAAGCATACAGTCCTGCAGTTCATGGAATCATTGCATGGCTTGGGTTGAGAGTGATCTTAAAGATCATCTCACATTAACCCTTAGCACAGGCAGAGATGCCTTTTAGTAGATTCCTTCCTTCCTTCTGATTCTCCAATAACTGCACTTTGGGAGTGGGTCCTCTTAAAGAGAAATGCATTATACTTTCTGGCTTTACTGGAATTTTCCGTTATTCCCAAAGATCAAACTCCAATACTGTAAGGGGGATTGTGTGTCTCGGTCCTCTCAGAAGTAGCATTCCAGCTGCTCCTAGCCAAAAAACCCCATGATTCCTCTTTCAAAGCTGGAGTGTACTTAACCAGAAAGCAAAACTTGAAGATTTGCAAAAGAAGTTTATGCCCCTCTCTTGGTCAATTCAGAGAACTTCTTTGGTGCATCAGGTTTCAACTTCATGCAGTTCTTCCCCTTTTTCCAAATCATAAGTAATTTTGGAGGGATTCCTTGGCTATCCAAATTCCATTAGTTATCCAAATTTCATCTGCCTGTGCCTATCTCCAGAACCACAATTATTTGCAGTCTTTGTCATGAATACCTGTGATACTCTAAGTTTGCCAGGTTACTGGTTTCTGTATGAGCACAGAATATCTACATTTTATCCAGAAATCAATCTGAGAACAGATATTCTGTTTAGTTCTAGCTTAAAGCAGTGGGAAAGCACCAGCACGGGCCTAGGAATTATTTGCTATTAGCAGCAAGCAGTTATCCTCTAAGCTGGTGACCTACATAGTGTTGAATCTGGTCACATCATGTTATGCCTCATTATGGCCCTGATCTGAAGTTTATTGAAGTCAATAGAAATATTCCTCTTGGCTTCAATGAGTATTCGATTGGACCCATGTGTGAAACTGAAAGTACAAAAGAATCCATTTCTGTTGTGGACAGAAATCCAGCATGGATAATTCTTTTCTTTATTCTGAGAAAATTAACGCATTGTCTCTCCCATTGAGCTAATCCAGCTGTATATCCTTCGCCCTGCATTTTTCACCCATAGATGCATTAATCCCTCTCTCACAGCATGCACAAGCACACTGGTCCACAAGCCCTGGGCTTTGCCCCCTGCCTCCTTCAATGGGGGTTTCCTGCACTTGTCCAACCTCACATACCTGAAGTCCCCAGGTATCCTTGATTTCCTGGGTCTTGGTCTGCAAGAACATCTCCTGTCTTTGTCAGTGCTTTGACTGAGAATTGCTTGAGTCAACAGTTCACTAAATAGATGGCACAGGCTCGGCCAATCTGGGACAACTTCCCAAAGATGCTGTGGAGAGCTCCTCCATCCTTCTGGCTGGAATCACAGGAAGCCATTGGAGGACAATCACCCTCATAGCTGCAGAGAGGGGTTTTCTGAGTACAGACAGTGCTTCTAGTTCCTCCAGGTCTTAATGGACAATAGGCACTGGGAAATTTTGCCACTCAGTGTTGCAACTCTCTGCAGAGGATTCTGCCAGTTCCAGATAGAGTCTAAATTGTCACTGCAGTGACCATGAATAATGGGGGGTTGCCTGCAGCAGAGGCCAGGCTGAAGTAAGTTGGTCTGACACAGGTGTAGGTGCACAGCACAATTCTAGGGCAGGCAGGTGGTAAAAGGCACTCCTTGAGTCAGTTTGGTTTGTTCTAAGGGAATCTGGGGTGTTGGCAACACCAACAGCCTTCCCTGTGGGCAGAGAGGCTTCATTGCAGAGCCAACACACTGGGAAGCGGCAGGGCCCATCCACACACACACACAGAGCAAGAGGGAATGGAAGCTGCTGTGAAGGCTTTTCTTTTCCAAGGTCTGAGAATTACGATATCTGGCATTACATGATTGCAGGCATTGTCCCTACAACCAGACACAGAGCTGGTACACAGCAGCCATGTACAGAATAGCAGTGCAACACTGGTGTTGCAAACACGCTGCTATGTGCATTTCTATACCCGTGCCCAGAAATAAGTGAAATCAGTTTTCCATTAACATTTGCAGCCAGTGCAAATTAATCATGAGCTCTTTGCAGAAAAGTGAGCACAAAAGGGCACAAGCATGAGAGAAAGGCCTTAATTCTTATGAATTCTCTTAACAGAAGGATTCATTTTCATGGCAGGCCTCTCTGAGGGGAAGGTGGGCCAGAGTGCTTCTGAGTACTGACTTTTTGTCATATTTCCTACCCACAAGATGTAAACATGAAAGGACTTGATGCTGTTTGCACAAACAATCCTGAGCCCCTGGATCCCTCTGCCACTGGATGTTTGTCATGCTCCACACATCCAGGGAACTTCTGTGCTGCAGAGCACATGTGTGCACGTGCCCAGCTGCACCACTGGGTGTTAGGCTGCAAAATATGGACAGTAACAGCTGATGCCTTACTTCTGCTCCTTGATGCACAACATCTGACAGTCTTTAATGGCAGGAGCACACGGTGGGATCCCTGCCTCACCCAGCACACACAATCATCAGTGTTTCTCTCAAAGGACTCTCTGATGCTCTATTTCCTTGTCACTGTCGAGTGGTTGCCTTCTCTCTCAACACAGTATGAGCCCTTCCCCAAAGACAAGCATCTGTTCCTCATCAGTCTCTCCATAGATGCCACACCTTACAGCAGATATGAAAGTTAATATGATTACTGTTAGCAGTACAGCATAGGTTTGTAGATTCATGGAATATTGAATATTCTGAGTTGGAAGGGACGCACAGGGATCATTGACTCCAACTCTTAAGTAACTATTAACCCACAATCTTGTTGTTATTAGCATCATGCTCTAACCATGTCATAAGATGAAAAATAACTCAAGAGTCTCCATTTTATACAGGTTGACTGAGGGAAACATCAAGATGGGAAATTGAAGAAAGTGGATTGGAAGTACTCAAAGCAAAGGGTTACACAGTGATGAGCAATCACTCCCACACAGCCCATCAGCCCCTCCACCTACAGGAAGGGCAATGGACTCATAAAGGTAAGGACAAATTCTGTGCAGACAATGCACCAGGAGGACTTTGGGCATCATCTGGGAACCAAGCATGATGAGGCTGCAAATACTCTGTTGTGCAGGAGGAACTTCCTTCCCCCTCACCATTGCCTAGGGCCTGCCTCCAAGTAAGGAGGAAGACTTAGAGAGGAGGCACAAAATACAAAGGAAAAGGGATCTACTGTGCCTATAGAGTAAAAATTATTCCAATAAAATACCTAGAGCCCTCCTCAGGTGAATAGTACTGGCACATCAGTAAGTTTTAGTGCTAAAGTAAAACTAGTGATGTTCAACTGGCTGCTGCTGGATTAGATTTCTAATAAAGTGGATAAACAGTGGGTCAGCAGCTCATACCAGTCTTCTTCCCACATCCTGTCTCCACAGAGAGTGTATTGTTTCCATATGTTCCTCTACAGAAAGAGCTTAAAGCTCCATACATCCACCACCGACTTAGCTCCTAAAGCATCACTTTGGGGTCCAGCAGCACGTTGGAGTGACAAATGTCACAAACAGATCTTGCTTTAATGCAGCAAACTAATCCAAGGACAACTCTGTTTCTCCAAGGCATGTCATTAATATCCTCAGTATTTGATTTCTCATTGATTTCTTTGGCCTTACTAATTGATGCAGACAGCTCCTCCACTTTGGTTGAGCATCATGACAGCTTTCCTTGACTCACCAAGGAGGTGAGACAAGACTGTTTCTGTAAGGGCTGGGGTTCATACAGCATCTTCGTGAACCACAGGTCACACAGATCATATCTGGTTGTGTTGAAAGTTACCCTTCAAATACCATCAAAAAACAGAAGCTGACCCCAAATAGCCACAAGCCCTTAACCATGGTCCAACCTTCCAAAAGCGAGGACCATACCCCAAGCTATATGAAAACAAACAATTACAAATTTCTTTTATAATTATATATATAAATGCCAGGCAACATGGTTCTGCAAAGTACATTTTAAACCTCATAATCCTCATAATGCCCAATTTCTCAGCATCTCACATGTCTTCCCAGAGCATGCAAGGAGTATCCTGTTCACATTAGTAGTAGCGTATCTCCAATTTTAGTAATCTGGCTGCTCAGAGCCATTCTAGTCACAACTCCTTGTGTGACCCTGGGAGATCCTTTCTCCATAAAGAGCAAAATATCCCATATTTGATAATTGGGATAACACTTCAGCAATATCCGTATTCAAAGCTGTCATTCTTCCTATAAAACCAGTAAAAGTTTATCTCTGAATAAATGTTCACTCCCTGCTGAACTGTCTCCCATGAGCTGCAGCTGGCCATGACTAAGAGGCTCCGGACCAGAAAAACAAACAAGAAGTCCCCTCCCATCACTACTCCCTTTGCAGCGACTATTTTGGCCTGTAAAGTTTTTGCAGGAACAGATCTAACAAGACACAGCTCCTAGGTGACCAGTGCTGAAAAGGTTTGCCATAGCCTTGGGCGCTGCCCTCCCCAGCATCACCCGTTTTTGGATGGGATAACCACCATCTAGTGGTACGTGAAGGCCACTTCACCTTCCCGAGACACTGATGGTGTGATTGCCCATCTCTTTCCAGCTCAAGTTCAGAGCTGCAGAGTTTCGTAACACAAATCAGGGAGAACACAAAAACAGCAGAGGATGACGAAAAAGCAAATGTCTCTATGAATGGAATAACAAATGACAGATGAGCTTAAAGGCGTGAGGAATGCCTGCTCTACCGCAAGATTTTCAGCATAAGTGAGTTAAATAAAAAAAAAAAATATATATAGATATATATGCACATCCCTTAACTGTAGCCACAATGGTAGTTGGCTGCCATGAGAAAACCTCGAATAGCCCTCAAATGTGTAGATTCCTCCAAGGGGAATCAGTGTTAGAAAAATCCATCCACCTTGCTAAAAACCATGTCTGATATTAAGAACACTGAAGATTAATGGCTGAATACATCATTAAGTAGCAAGCTAGACCAATATCGGTGCTGACAGCAATATATTAATTTCTACCTCCTTCTCAGCAGCAAAATTAAATACTGCCACCCAAGAAGAAGAACACAGAGAGACATAGCTCATCAGTTTTTTCATGTGCTTCTATATTACGCCTGCAAAAATGGAATTTTTCCAAAATATTAGTGCCAAGTCCTCCTCAAACGCACTGTAGATCCATAGGTGCAATTAATTTACCTTCACATACTAATCAGATGTTTCTCTCAGTAAATGACCAGTTACATGTCTAATAAGCCATTTCTGGATACAAAAATCTGATTTGTGTCCACAATCATGCTCACTGTGAACCAAAATTAGGCATTGGGTTTTGCATGTCTTCTCCTTGTTACCTGCACTGCCTGCTTTTGATCTAACAAAAATATCAGAAGCTGTGGTGCTCTTTAAAGATTCGTCTGATGCAACTGGTCCAGATCAGGCATTATTTCACAGCCAAACACTTGCTAATGTTTGCACAATGAGTGTTCTCCTTGATTTTTTAATTGGCTTTAATGGCTAACATGGACTTGGCTGAAACAAGCTTGACAAGACGTCTGTCTCCATATTTGTCTACTGAAACTCTGAAAATCCTTTGGTGATGTCCACCAGATCTCTGCCAGTGGAAAGCATATCAGGAAAACATGAAATATTTGCAATAGTACCTGCTCTGGTTTGATGGGCTCAGTTGTTGTGAAGATGTCAGAGTAATGTTGTCTCTCAAAGACACGATCCAACACTTCTAGCTGCTGCTGGGTGAAAAGGTCTCCTCGCATCTGTTTCCGAAGAAAATCTCTGCTTGGGAGAGAATGGCCATTTGGTACTGGAGACTCCTGAATACCTTTCAAAGAGGAGAGAGAAGAGGAAAAATGAGTAGTCTTATGATGTGACCTACAGTAGAGTGTCATATTTTATCTCTTGGACAGATGTAGCACAGTGTAGTACACTGTAGTACAGTGAAGGCGTGAAGACTTTTTGAGGGGTTACAGTTGGCTGGAAAACACACTGTACAGTCTTGCGTTGCAGGCAACCCTTAACCCGTCAGCAACTTCACACATAATTTAAAGGCAGGATACAGGGTAACAGTCACAGTTTTTGCCTGCATCACTTCTACTGTGCCACCTGGGAAGCTGTCTGGTTCGTGGTCTGTATACAGGAGAACACAGAGGAGAAGTAGATGGCCTGATAATGACAGTCACAGTCGGCTTGGGTCAACCCGAGCAGAACGCTTTGTCCAGCCACCACCCACACACTCTGTCCCCTTCCTGTGCTGCCTGCAAGTCCTGCTCAGCTCCATCCCATGCTGAGCTCTGGGCTCTGGCATGGGGTCTCTGTGAAGCACTACCACCAGCCCCAAAGCACATCCTGCGTTGTACTAAGTGGGGAATCCCTGGGCTGAGTTACCACTGCAGCACCTTCAGCAAGGCCCAGTCCAGGACACACTCCTGACTCTCCAATTCACTTTGCATTTCTCCAGCTTACTGGCAGGACTCAAACCTGGGCTCCAAAGCACATTTTCCTCCTTCTCCTCTTTGTCGGAGATTTTTAGCAGGAGTCGTAAGTGACTGACCATGGCTGAAAAGCCATGACACAAGTCTGATAAATGTTTGATTGGCAGTCTGAAAAGACTCTTGCAATACAGGGACTTGTTTCAATTTGCTTTTTGCAGATTCACAGTGGTTTCCTGCTTTTCCTTCACCTGTCAGTGCTGGAAATATGTCTTTTATGAACTGAAAACTGAGATCTGCAGTATTCCCAGGACTCCAGGAGGTGGAACTCCAAGAACAACAGTAAATATCAAATTTCTTCTCCAGATGGCAACATCGAACTAGACAGAGGGAGGAAATGTTTTAAAAATAGCATCTAGCTGCCAGAATAGTTCTGAGGAGCAGAATTCAAATGCATCCTTAACGGCAAGATTTCCCTGAGTGCTGCAGTTGCTTACAGTCCAAGAAGTCTGCAGAGGAATAACATCATCAAGACCTCCTCTGGCAGGTTCTGCATCAAGTTTTTTGATTTTAAGTATAGAGGTGATCTGCACAAAAACAGCCTGTTGCTGTAGACTTTAGTTGTGTCCGCAAGCACATGCTTGTGCCATCAGAAGTACAAGTGATACTTGGTGGGCAAGATTTTTCACAAAGGACTATTGATTCAAGATCATCCCTCAGCATAGATGGATTTTGCAGAAAATGCTGTCTGTCCAGAAAACCATGTTTCTTTAAGGCAGAGTTCTCACACTGGGGGACCAACACAGGAAAATACCTCTTTCAAGCTCAGCTGCTAACGCTGAATTTAAGCAGAACTCTCCTTGTACTGAACAGACATTTGATCTAGCAGTTTATGCTGGAAACTTCCTTCTCAATTTGAGATCAGCAATTTCAGTGACAACAACTTTATAAATACCCTTCTTGGAGAAAGTCATGCAATTTTATCAAGGGTAGATGGTGTTGGTTTTTGTAAAGTGCAAAGACTAGTTTATGAAGGGAAACAAAAACCTGAACCTGTGATCTGAGTAGGATGCCTAAGCATAAAACGGTACAGAGGAATAAAAGAATAAAAGAAAACAATGTATCTTTAAATTGTTTGGTTTTCCTTTTTTTTTTTTCCGCACTATTCTAAATCAAATAATATCTAATAGACTCTATGCTGAGTTTAGTCAACCATGGCTCATAGAATTAAAATTCTGGTTGGTAGCTCTATGGTAGCACAGGGCCAGGGAGACCCTGTCTCTGGAGCCCAGAAATGCTGGCTTTAAATTTCAGGTTAAACTGTTATTCACAATTTGGCATCAAAGTTGAACCTTTATGCAGTTTTGGGATAAAAGGGATGACAAAAGCGAGTGAAATGACACAAGACAGGCATGACCTGAAAACTGTTCTTGGTGATGCTAGTACAGTCTGTGCACTGCTTGTGCACCCAGAGATTGAAAGTAAAATGAGATGCCCTCATGTTTGAAAATAGAGCAGCAGTCCCACCTCTCACCAGCAGCACTTTTATTACGGAGCATGGCTCCAGATTTTTGGGAATTAACACCTTGCAGAGGAGGAGGCTGGTGAAAGAAAATCCGAAGCAGCAGCCTCAGCCAGGGACAGGCACTGGGACAGCGTATTCCAGGATGGTGGAAGGTGTCCCTGCCCATGACAGGGTGTGGAACAAGGTACTCTTACAGCTCCGTTCCAACACTAAGTGTTTTATGGTCCTGTGATTCTATTTAAATATTGTATTATAGTGTGGGACAGACCTTGTCCTGGTGCAGTTCCACTCTCCACTGAGAGTCTCAGCAAGGTGACAACAGCTGAGAAACAGGTGCTAGCCACAAATCCAGCTGGACTGGTATTTCCAATGCTATTAATTATAAAGGTGTGCCATGAAGTGTGCACTTCCTTGGTAGATTCATCTGATGTGATGCTCTTCTGAAGATAAAAGGAATCTACTGGTTTCAGAGTTTCAGGTTGTTTACTTTTTTTGAGCAATGTGCTTCTACAAAGTGAATTGAGGAAATACCTAGCTGGTGCCATGAACAGCCTACATTCATAAAGGACATGATTTCTGCCTCTAATTTGTACTGTCCAACTTCATTACCTGTTATCATACCTAATTACTCCACCTTATAGGGAAATGCAGGCTAATTAGGGAGGACATTATTCACCACATTTAAAACATTATGAAGCAAATGAAATATTACCAGGAGGCAAAAAGGTGATTTGTTTTCTTGTAGAATGCCTGTAAATTAGTCCAGAGAAGATAAAGACTCTGTTTAATTACCACATGGAAGGTTTTGTTTAAAACGTAAGCTCAATTTTTGTACCATCTTCTCAGGATTGTATATATTTTTCAGACAACTGCCTCAGAATGCTCTTCCCAGCAAAGCATTAGTTTCAGGATCATGTAAGTGGAGAGAGATCTTTGTATTTACACTATTCAGATTTTCTAAGCCCTGTTATTTCTTTTTTTCTGAAGGACAATATCACTGAAAAGGATCTTTATATTTTGAAGTGTATATAGCTGATCGCTGTGCAAATATTTTCGAGAGAAATCACTGTATTTCGCAAAGGTGGGTATGAGTTTTATCGTAGATCAAAGTGAGAAAGAAGGGAAAAAAAATGATAAATCATCAGAGATCCAAAAATACTTTTCATTTGGAGAAGATATCAGGCCATTTCGGTGGCACTGATAGAGTCTCTGCTCTGTCTCCATTACCCACTGAAGGCAGCCGGAGTCAGGAGCTGACTACGCTAGATTATATTCCCTATAAGATGGTCACCAATATATATATATCTGATCTTCAACCTCTATTGATTGACCAATTTCACAAGCAAAGACTGGTGAAATGAAGCTGAAATGAACATCATGCTTTAACTCATTGAACCCATCAGGCCTGAGTTAATCTCACTGCCCACTGTCTCTGATAGAATTCAATTGATCAATCATGTTTCGGTGATAGTACCATTTCAGTGGCTTATTGCTTCTTCATTTCAAGCCTTGACCTGTTAGATACACTGGGACCAGCTCAGCTCCTTCTGGAGACACAGAGACCCACGTCTGCCAGCAGCAGTGCATTGTCCTGCCTCCAAGCGCAGGAAAACTCAGAGCAGCACTGGTGAATACTCTCACCTTCACGTTCTGTTTTCACAGGTATTCTACCAACTTTGCAGTCAGAATGAGTGTGAGGACATGAGGAATCTGAATGGCCCAAGCCCACTGCCCTCTGGTCAGTGTTTGGTCAAGCAGGGACAGTGCCAGTTTGGTGGCCATCTGGCTCCAGCCCTCGTGTGCAGCAAAAGCAGGCACACTACCAGTGGATTGGCAGACTGTCCCCAGAACAATCCGAGCTGGACACTGCCAGCACACTTGCACACCCCAGAAGCACGGGGCTAGTCAGAGTTCACCATGCCCGTGGCTAGCACTGGATGGCAAGGGATCCTCAGTGATGTTTCATCTGCCATTTAAATGTACAGCCAGCCTGAGTGCATCCCATTTGTCACTAGCCTGGCCTCCCTCCTGCCCTTTGCTGCTGCAGAGTCCCCTGCACTGCTGGAGACAAAGGCCAGCAGGATTTTATGCTGCACCTTGCTCCCAGCTGCCCTTACTCCAGCCAGAAGTAACTGGAGAGTCCCTTGTTCTCCACAGGCTGCCTTCACCCCATGCTCAGTCTTGCAGACCAGGCTGCATCTCTGCAGCTCCCTGGGGTGAGCCCTAGCACACCACACTCCTTCCACAGCACCCATCTGCGCTGCAGAGCAAGTCCAGCCAGTGCCTGTACATCTAGCACCCGATTTGCACTGCCTCTGGGGGATGGAGGAAGCAAGACAAAAGGAGCTGTGCCTGTCATTGGCCTGTCAGTGCTGCTCTTCCTAAAGTGCTCGGCAGCACAGCCATTAGCACTTTTATCGCCAGCCAGACACCTCTGGTCCTTCACTGATGAGTGATGGAGCCTCTTCTCCACCATAGGAACGTTTGTCTCTTTTCTGTGAGGCTGCTGGAGGTCCTCCCTCATGCACAAGCTGGAATGAGGCTGTATACCCACAAGACGTACGAGCTGGAGCTGTGCCATTACACCCTGGAGATGCCACCCCACAAATCTGCACAACAAAGCTGCTTATGAGACTCACCAACATAGTGGGTTTTATTTATTGAACAGATTTCCCATCAGATTACAGCTGTCCTCCTCCTCCAGTTATTTTAATCCCACCGTAGCCATATATGGAAATGTTTTTATAATCTCCTAGGAAACACCTGCCATCTCCACCATCCCACATTCAACAAAGATGTGGTGGGATCTCACACCTTAGCAGCCCTTATGCTTGTGAATCTGACAGCGTATACATCTGAGCAAACATTTGTGCAAATAGTGCCACTGAGTGGAGCTGGATTGCTTGTGCACCTGCCCAGACTACCACCAGGATGGACTTTGTTCGTACCTCAAGCCTTGCACATACAGGACTCAGCCCTGCACCCCGCACAGTCTGTGCCTGGAGGCAAACAGTGCCCCTGGGCTGGGGGCTTCCCACAGCTCAGAGCATCTGACAGCAAGCCTGGGCTTGTTTTGCTGCCCAGCAGCTCCAGCGAGGGCTGCAGTGGTGGAGGAGAGCGGGCTGGACTGTCCCCTGCGGTGCTCTAGGACCCCAGGACAGCTGGCTGTGCACATGTGCCCACCCCAGCGGGGATCCAGGCACACAGTGGTCAGCAATTTGTGGAGCAGCATGTGCTGCTGTCCTGACCATCCCCAGGCTGGCAGCTCAGCCTCCATGCAGCGTCCTCAGGGAACCACAGTGATGCCCATGGGCACCAGCCCCTCCGTGTGGCAGAGTCTACCTGAGAACAGTGGCTGTAGGGACTGATGAAACCACTGCAAGTTCTGTGACTGCTCTTCTGCCATAGTTTTATATTTAAACAGCAAAAATCATGTCAGTGATTCCCCACAGTGGGGCATTTAGAAGTGCAGAGATGAGGCTTGAAAGGAAGAGGCTGAGGAGAACAGAGCAGATGCCTCAAGCCCAACACAGAGAGTGGGAACGAGCATCCCACCATGGCTCCTGGCAAGGGAGCTCCAGTCTTCTGTGGCCACCTAGAAAGGCCTCAAGTTTCATGGCACCCCTTGGCCAACTGCAGTGTGACATGCTTGTATTCCCATGATTTCTCTGGTAACTCCAGTAATTATAGATAAGGTGAGCCGTAACTCCAGTAATTATAGACAAAATATCATGACAAGTTCCTTAAAAAATGATTGTGTGAAACTGATTCTTTTCCTAATCCGTTTTTGTAAGCTGTGTTCAGCTTTACAGACATGCACTTTATATCATGTACTCCCAGCTGAAAGGGCATTTTAAAAAGGTTGTTAAAAGCCTATTGAAGCAATTTTAACGTAGTTTATACCTACTTCCATACTATGTCATAGCATATCTTTTCATCGCTTCTTTCAAAAAAATAATTTCTATGTATGCCTGGGTGACAAGGACTAATGCAGGTTGCAGATGAAACTGTGCTCTGTGTAGGTTTGGAAATGCTAAAAAAGGCCTCTTGTTTCAAACAAACAGGAGAGGATTTACAGCTCTGAAAAATGCCAGGAGACAGAAATTTGACAGCCAAAGGAAAAGTGGTGGTAGGACAGGCAGCCCAGTGGGGTCTGCACAAACAGTGACCAGCTGTGAACCATGAGCTCTGCTGCATCCCAGCAAGCTCTGCCTGAGGTGGGAAGCCTTCAAGCAAGGCAAAGCTCCTAAGAAATGCAGAGGACTCCCAAACAGCAATGCTACTCCTCCTAAAATGCAATTTCCTAGCAAAACATTGAAGCAGTACCACCAAGGTAGGGTGAGGCTGGATTTACTAAAAGCAAAGGAGAGAAAAAGCTCGTGGAGGATGCAGCTTGCTCTAGCAGCAGCGGTACTCTGCATTGTCTCACAAACGGAAGGTGTCCTTCCACACTTCCTGTGCAAGTGTCCACAAAGACCGCTAATAAAGAGTTGTTAATACCTGCAGATTTCTCTTGTGCATAAACAAGATAACGCCTGACATTACAAAATCACAAACGGTGGCCTCAAGGCTTCAAGTGTTGACACAAAGAACCAACATCACAGATGAAGCCACCATAATGGCTTGCAGCCATAATGCAATACACAGGAATAAAACACCATTATAAAATGTAATATGCAGCTGCAGATTTTTACAAGTAACACAAAGTGCAAGTGTAATGATATTTTTATATATTTTATCCACATGCATTAGTTGGGAGAAATTATGCTTTAAATATCCTCCACAGCTGTGTAATGTGGTTTTAACACTTAAATTTCTGTGTATTTCTTACACCTAGGACCCACATCTATCCTTTGGCCTAATTCCCTAATTTCCTGTGTTCTACCTGAGCACAGAGACGCTCTGACCATAAGCTGGAGAGTGCCTGAGCCACTACTGTGCAGTTTGCTTCCCGTGGCATGGTCTGGCAGCTCCCAAAGTCAGGGAGGTCACCAGCAGTGCCCAAGGGATTGGCACTGATGGGAGGGCCCCACAGCTGCACCCATCCTGGGCTGGGTAGCCTCTGGCATTCTCCAGCCTCAGCACCCACCTCCAGGAGGGAGGGTACAATGCTGCTGTCACCACCCCTGCTCTCATCACTGCAATTTGGGAGCTCTTGTCAGCTGGCACAGGAGATGATGTGAATTAATGGGGTGTGAAGAGTAAAATTTGGTGGGATGAGCAGTGGACACTCTCTCTCTCAAGGTCTTTGAAGTTTTTGACATGATTTCCCATCACCTCTTCCTGGAGAAACTGATAGGATGGAAAAGTGGGCCCACAGTAGCCTTCTGGAATTCAGCAGAGACAAATGCAAAGTCTAGCACTTGGGAAAATGTAATCTAGGAGTGCATCACGAGCTCAGATCAGCCTGGCTGGGGAGTAGGTCTGCTGAAGGGACCCTGAGGGTGCTGGGGGACCCCAAACTCGGTGAGAATGACCAGTGTGCTGCTGTGGACCAGCAGGATGCATGGCTGCATCAGCAAAGGTGTTGCCAACAGAGATAGAGAAGTCATTGCCCCACTGTCCTCAGTATCTGGAATGCTGTGCTCAGTTTTGGACACCGCTGTGCCAAACAGATGTGGACAGGCTGGAAAGGCCAGGGAAGGCCACAAAGAGGAACCAAGGGCTGAGTAGCTGCCATACAAGCAAAGGCTGAGTGATCTGAGTTTGTTCAGCCTTAAGAAAAGCAGGCTCAGAGGACACCTTATTGTCATGTTCCACTAATAAAAGTGTGCCTGCAAAATAGTTGGAGACTCCCTTTTTTGCAGGGAGTCACATGGAAAAGATATGGGGTGATGGGTACAAGTGAGTCCTGGGGAGATTCCAGTTGGACACACAGAGAAAATTATTCACAATGAGAGCAATCTTAACACTGAGGAATAACCTCAGCAGGGGAGAGCTGGCTTCCTCAATGCTGGGCACTTCTAGGATTTGGCTGGGCAGGGCATTGGACTGTCCTGTCTAGGCCATGTTTTTGCCAATAAAGGTTGGACCAGACATTGCTTGAGGCCCCTTCCAGCCTGGTGCTCCAGGATTCTATATGATAAAGGTAGATGGTGCCCCAAAAAAAAGGTAGTTGGTGTCTCTATATATGCTTGTATTTTATGGCTCTCCCATAAATGTTCTGACACACTGGAGACTGAACGAAATTAAACAGCCAAGATTTTACTTTTCAGGAAAAACAGTGTAGCTGTTTTCTAATTGCTGTAATTAATTAGTGTCATCTAAACATTAATTATTTATCCTGCTGTAAACTTAGCAATCTACAGTACAACTCCCCTGATGCTGTGCTTATCACACAGAAGCCCTTATTAAGCACGTGTGGGTGGATCTCCCTGCATGTATT
>VXBQ01013118.1:252718-301460 GCA_013400175.1 Phainopepla nitens | reverse complement strand
CTCCGCGGAGCCCCTGAGGGGGGAAGGCGGGGGAGGAGGGGGTCGTCTCCCATTGCCAGGCGCCCATGGAGCCGGGCAGGAGGAGCTGGAAATGTGGCAGAGGGGGAAATGACTCATTGGAGTTCTCTACGCCCCACATGCACCTGCGCTGCTCTGATCTGCTGTTTCGCCACTGGGTCACGCTTACAAAATAGTGCTTCCCTTGTGTTATATATATTTATACATAATATATTTATTACGGAAAGTAAGTAACAATTGTATTATTATTTAAATGTGGTCAATGTGACGAAGAGATCGTGCTTATAACAGGTCCAAGTAATAGCCATATGAGTGTCAGTATATTTTTACAGGGTGTGTGTGGTTTGGTTAAAGTTTGTGTTGTGTTTTGTTTATTCATGCAGATTTTGGCCGAGGTTTTGTCCAGGAGCTTTTAGCTCGTAAATGGCACTGATCTTTTGAAAACAAATTTAGTTTGTTCAGCACAAGAACCAGTGGCTTGGTGGGTAAAAGGAAAAGTGTGCAGGTACTAGGAAAAAATAATGAAATAAAAATGGTTTTCTTTCAGTGGGTGTATTTACAACACTAATTTGTTTCGGGGAATGGATTTGAAATAATATTGGGCTTAGCTGAGTTGTTACACAGTTTGTTTTTGTGTTGTAGGCCTGTGGCAGAGAGGAGGGAGGGGACTGCCATCGCCTTCCTCAGTAGTGAGAGCTGGAATGAGCTGCTACCAAATCTGTCATGTGCTCCCTGTGCTGGGCCCTGTGCTCTCTGACTCAGGAGACTGAGGAGGCTGGAAAATGCCCAGATAAATAATACATTATTAGTGGGTTTTTTTTAGCTGGATTTGGCTGCAGCTGGTTGGGGATGAGTTAGGAAGGCAAAGCTGCCACTGAGGCTTTTCTTTTTGGTAACATTCTGTTGTGATCAGAGCTGAAACCTCAGTTGTACTTTGAGCATTAGGAGAAAGTTGTTTTATAAAATTAGGCAGCATCTGTTGTGTCTCCTGGAAGTTGTGGAAGATAAAGAGTTGAAGGATTGCAGCTTTAACTAAAAAGTGCAGCTTTAACTTGCTGTCTGTACCCCAGAAAAAAAGCAAAACCCATCCTTGGCTGATTTCATGCTGGGTAGGAAAAGCCTGATCAGTTTTGTTTCCCAGCTTGATTTGTAAAACTTGTCAGTGTTTAGTGTCACTGATGTAAATAAAAAAACACCGGGAAGGAGCAGTTGAGGTATTCAGGTAGGAATGCTGGCAGGTGAGACCAGCAGTCAGTCAGAGGTGGAAATGAGCTGAAGCATTTACAAATGCACCACCGTGTTCCCTTTGGTGAGTCATTCTGGCCTCTTTGTGCCTGGGTAACCCTTTGGTGTGTCTGGAAGTGAGCTTTTCATTGGGAACAGGTTTAATGTTTCAGCTCTGTAGTAGCTGTGAGATGAGGGTTTTGCTTCCAGGTTCTGCCATTCCCATCCCCACGCCCACGGCTCGCTTGCTGATTTTAATGTTAGGAAGGATCCTGAGGAGGATGCAGTCCGGCCTTGTGGGTGATGTGGGCCATAGGCTGCAGTCTGTGGTTCCTGGGTTGAGCTTTGAAATGGTGAACTGCTTTAAAAGCAGCCTCTGCTTCCAGGCTGTATTCTTTCAGAGATAAGCTGTGTGCTAATGCTTACTATAACCTGCTTTCCAAATTCAGGCCTGGTTTGTGGATGTGTACTATAGAAGTCTGTAATACAGAATGGAAGGATGCATGATTTTCCTCTGGCTGTTGCTAGTTGAGAGTCATAATTACTGAGCAGGTGCAGTGCTGGTTCTACTTTTCAGATAACCCGCAATTCAAGCAGTTTGACGTTATTTAATGGTTTTAGCCTTAATGTGGGATTTTTTAGAAATCTGCATTGATGTAATCCCTGTTTTCCTGCAGTGACAAGGCAGTGTTTAAGGTCAGGTTAAATATTAGCAAACTACATGTGGTTTGTATCTTCTATTTATATGTTGGAGAGGCAGCTGTGCTGAATAATACTCTATGGCATTTACTCTTTAAAGACTTCTCTGGATTATTTTTGGAAGTATTGGCATTTTACTGACCGGCAGTTTTTAGAAGAGGCATGTTATGCATATTTTGTACATAATGAGAAGTGTTATTTCTCAGCAACTGGTGGCGTAGTGGAGATCAGAGGTGCTGTCAGAACTGAACAAATCACTCTCAAGCATTTCACAATGAAATACATAGAAATATGAACTAATTACAGTTATTTGAGTCCCTGATACTTACTGTGGTATTATTTCATTTATGTTTCCATAGCCATCTTGGAACTATGTGGAAATGGGGTAGTGGAGATGATTCTCCTTCCAAAACAGCAGTAAGTACTGAATTACTATTAACATATTTTTAAGACTCTCTGACACAGAGAATCTTCCATTTCTTAAACGCTGACCATATGTATTTTCTCTTTTATAAGGCAGTTGTTTGACTAGTTTTACCATGACACTTTTGGAGCTCTAAAAGTCAGATTGTGTCCTTGTTTCTTATCTCCTTGATATTTAATCTCTTATGCCTGCCACAGCTGTTGTGCTCATTCTCTATCTGCTTATCCTGCCTTAAGGAAACATCTGTAGGAGTTACATAAGCTCCATCTCCAGGGTATCTTTGGGTGGAGTAGGTTCAATATCAATATTTTATGGGTATTTATTTTATTTAGCAGCACTGCTGGCTGTCACAACACAAATCCAGTGAATGAAGAAGTTCAGGTGATCATACCTAAAATGCTTGGATGTTTTGCTGTATTTCAAGCCAGTATTGCTAGAGCAGTTCATAAGGTCTAGAATTCCATGTGACTTGGTGAAAACAGCCTGCTGTAAGTATGTATAATCCATGGAAGTTTTAGCATTGCATTTGCTGACTGTTGTAACAAAGTGAGACATCAAGTGCAGGCATTTGAGGAGCAGTGTTGTGCGCCCCATTTGGCTTTTTGAAGGCACCTTGGGTCTCTCCAGGCTGAACATTGCCCTGAATCTCCACAGGCTGCAGGCTCTGGGGACGTGGGAAGCACAGTGGTGACAGATCTGACGGAGCAGCTGAAAAGCACTGAGCAGCTGCTGGCACAGCTAAAGGAGCTTGTCAGGGAGAAAGATGCTGAGCTCCGGAGCAAAGATCTTCAGTTAAAGGTACTGTGCATGGGTTTGTGTCAAAACCATTGTTTAAAAATCTCCCCTCTGTCCTTTTTGTCGTGTTTTACAAGCTTCTAGTCTGTTACAGCAGCTCTAGGATGGTCTCAAGGAGCTGTTCTGGAGTCTGGACATTGCTGCTTGTTCCCAGCATATGTTCTGTTCCAGGACTGAGCTAGAAGGAATTTATATCGAATGTCCTGAAGGCTTTTTTGGGGCTTACTACTCTTTTTTAAAAAATCATAAGGTTGATCTCTTCTTACGAGAGATTTCTTTCTGCCCTTTTTATTTATGGATGTGAACAGCCAACTGTTAAAATGCTGTATGTTTTAAAACTCCCTGTAAATTGAGTTCTCTTTAAACAACATGAAATGAACTTTTACACTATCATGAAGGTGTCTGTCTTTTTGTATTTTTTATGAAAAAATAATTCATTCTTGTTAAAAAATCAAGCTTAGAATTTGTATTGCTATGAAAAAAATAGAAAAAATTTATATCATAATGTTTTGAATTCTATACAGTAATAAGCACCATGTGCAGAATGTTTAATTAAAGAAGAGAAAATTTAAGTAATGAAAATGAAACATTGTAATGTCTCTTCAGGGAAGGCATTTGTTGTTAATCACTTCAGATTTCTCCCTCTCTCTTTTTCTTTTCTTTTTTTTTTTTTTTATGGAAGAATTGAAGCAGGCAGTTGTCTGTGTAGCTAATTTGGTCCGTCATGACTTTGATGTTTGTAGGAGGAGAAGGAATCTGCTGATGCCAAACTTTCCAAGCTGAAGCTGCAGAACAAAGCCAAGGTTGCATCATTAACCTCACAGCTGGAAGAACTTAAGAAGCAGTTACCAGTGGCAGGAGGCTTAGAGGCCAAAGCAGAACCAAAAAAGGTAAGGTGTTCTCGCATTTGGAAGCAGATACAATTTCTGGGGTATTGTAGGCTGTTTTCCATGCTGGACTCAATGGGGAAATCCATATTTTGAGCTAAGTCAGATTAGGATCAGGGTAGATTGAGTGGGTGCTGTCAGTTCATCTGTGTTTCTATTTAATTCTTTTATTTTTCAATAGAAATCCATAAAATTGCACATACTCTTCAAATTGTTTTAGTAAAAATTTCTCACTCCTTCATCCTGTTAGCAGCTTGAAGTTTTGACACATGTGAATCAGGCAGATAAGGTTTGGAGAAGAAATGAAAACTAATCCCATCTTCTTCCTTAGGAAATGTAAAACTGTCCTTATTAGCAAAATATAAATTTAGCGTTGGAAAGTGACAGGTGTTTTACTGTTAACAAGAGAGTCTCAGATGTTTGTAGTAATACAGTTGTGCAGCTAGACTTGCATTTCTTCAGAGTAGGACTTCATACAACTTCCAAAATAACTTCAGTGAGGCTTTAGTTTTTCATGGGGGTTTGTATTTTAAAGTTGTGCTGGAAGGGAGCAGTAACAACCAGTTTGTTGCAATCCCCAGTTTTCCTCAAAAATGTGCAGTAACTATTCTTCTGATCGTTTTTTGGCTAACAAAACATGTTTAGCAATTGCACTTGATTTCTTGTAATGGCAGATAATTTCTATAAAACAGTGGAAATTCTGAGTGAAAACATGCTTAGGGATGGTTGAATTTACATTTTTTCCCCCAGTAGTCCTGTTTTCCCTCTGATATATATGGACTATACTTGCCAGGTTATTTGAGTTTCAATTGCCAGAGGAAGTGAATGTCCTTGCTGCACATTCCAGTCCACTTTTCACTAGTAATTATCTTGAATAATTTAAATACAAAGACTTTTATAAGCTTAATACAAATTCTGTGTCAGATTCTGCATGGAATATGAAATATATAAGAGAACTGAAACTCTGTCTATGAGTAAAGTCAGCTTTTTTCTCCAATATTATCAGACTAAGGGGAACAGGATCCAGGAGTTACCTGTTCATGGAATGCAAACCTCCCTGTTTTTGCAGGCATCAAAAGATGGAGACCAGGAAAATGCTGCAGCAAATCGAGGGAAAATATTAGTGCTGAGAAGGAGAATTGAAGAGCTGGAATCGCAGATCACACAAAAAAATGAAGAGTTACAGAAGAAGGTCGTGTTTTATATGATGTGACTTTTCACCTTTGTGATGTAGCATTATGTTTTGAATATGTTTCTTTAAATATATATTTAATTCTGTGCTACTGAACAGCCATGTTAGGAGTTTTGTGTTGAGGAACTGTTATGTTACAGCCTCAGCAAGGGCAGTGGGAATTCTGTCATTGTGCCTTCAGTGAGCAGGGAGTCCTGGATTAATGGAGTAGGATACACGAAGATGAGCTCTGTGGGTCAATATTGTATTTAAATCTTGCTTTTTGAACAAAAATACTGATTTGCTTCAATTTTCCTCATTGAAAAATAGGTCATAACAGGAATAAGTGTAGGCAAGGGCTGATTTCATGTTGTGGTGTTTTGTGGACATAACTTCCCTGGGCATGGTGGCAGAAATGGGAATGTTGCAGAGTTTGAGAGAAAGGTTCAGTTAGTATTGATTACACTTCAAACAGAACCAGTTATACATCTGATGGTAGTTTTTGGAGTACTCTAACACAGACAGTAAGGAAATAATGCAAACCATTCTTCTGTGCTGGTGATGGAAGCACAGACCACAAACTTCTGCTTTTTTATCTCAGGATGCTGAGCTGGAGGTGCAGCGCAGCCGTGGGGCTGACATGGATGCCATGCTAGCAGAGAAGGAGAAGAAGCTGGCTGAAAGGGATGCTTACATCAGGGATTTGCAGGTGGCCTGTGGATCCAGTGATGCTGCCAATGAAATATTCCTGTCCAGTGAAGAACTGAAGGTATGCTCGCAGCTGGGTTATAGAATTTTCAAGGAACCAGTGAATTCTGATGTGTTATGTAGTCAGTCCCTCTCTGAAACACTGTTAATTCATGTGAATAAAAATTCTTTACTGACTGTCTTCATTTATATATGTTTACTTACTTATTTTGTCCTTACCAGGGGAAGGTTTCATGATTGCTGTATCATTTTTCTGCTAATTGTCTTTTGGTTTGCATTGCAAAGAACCAGCTAGCAGCTAAAGAGTCATCACTGCAAAGCCTGGAGATTCTGGTGCAGAACCTTACCAAGAAGGTGGGGGACAGTGAGGAAAAATGCAGCTTGTTCCAGGAGCAGATCGAGAGTCTGAAAAATATTCAAAGCAAGGAAAGAGAACATTTCCAAGGAAAAGAAGCTACATACATGGAAAATGTAAGTAAATGCGGGATTCCAAAAGTTATATCCAGTTCTTAGGAAAATGGTAAGGGAGCTACAAACCACATTGGAAGTAGAGTACAGGTATTTGAGGAGGAGACTGCCATTTGGGCTTAGTTGATAGAAACTTGCTAGGAATGAACATAAGTAACTAATTAGTGTATTTAATGTTACTGGAAGCAAAATTCAGATGTAATTTGGAATCCATTGTCTTGCTGTACCTTTAGTTAGACAGTTCAGTGTGGTTTTACTATAGTTTGTGGACTGGTTTCATATTTATTTTCTTTGTGGTTTTAGGTACGTATGTTTCAAAATATCATCCAGGAAAAGGAAAAGGAGCTGGAAGCACAGAGAGAAAAGCATGAGCAGGAGCTTTTTAGATTAGCTGCTAAATCTGATGCAAGTGCTGACCTAGAACAGGTATGTTGCTCTGGAAACTCAGCAGCTTGAATTGGTAGTCATGTAATTACTAAACTCTGTGACACAGTTCAAGTGTCTGGTTGGGAGAATAAAAATAAGTCTTTTATAGATTCCTTGATTATTTTACTTTTTATTTTTGGTAGCTACTTAAGGCTTTGAAACAGAAGCTCCATGAAAAGGAAGAAGTCATGCTGGGAAGGACACAGGTGATCGATGTCTTGCAAAAAGAGCTGGATGCCAAGGACCAGCAATTGAACGTAAGAAATGCCATAAGTAGGAATGCAGGTATAACCTTTGACAGTGGTAGGAAAAAGACTTTATATTAAAATTATAAATGTTTTTTGTGGTGTGTTTTTCGTTTTTTTAACAGGGGATTAATGAAAACCTGAAACGTCTTCTGTCTGAAAAAGAAAACCTCCAGTCTAAACTGGATGCTGAGAAACATGTAATGAGAGCCCAATTGAAAGACATGATGGAGAAACATGAGCTTGAAATGGCAAAAGTTAAGGCAAAATACAATGCTGAACTGCATGAAATTCAAGAGAAACATGAAACTGAGCTGCAAGAGAAAGACCAGGCCTTGGTTCAGCTTCAGAAACAAGTGGCAGAGCTGAGTGGTGGTGGACAGACTAACTCCAAAGAAGTCAAAGATCTGGCATCTATAACCAAAGAGAAGATGGAAGCTTTGGAAGGTATCCTGTTTAAACAGATTGTATCTTACAATATTAAAGGTTTCTTTGCCCTAGACTTTTACGTGTTTTGAGCCAATTTCATACCTACTGCAATTAGAGCTACATGAAATTTTATGGAATATTATTGCCACAATAATTAAAGTGATCAACTGCTATAATAGTGAGGGTTAGAGGATTACCAAGATAATCACATGAACTATAAATTCCTCACTGTGTCTAATTCTTATATTTTTCTGTAAATGCTGTTGCCTTGTGTGCGTAACTTGCAGTTGCTAAAGGAATTACGCGCAAGGTTTGTATTCATATCTCTCTACAGTTTTAAATAATTCCTGCTTCTTGTTTCTTAGTCCAAGTGAAATTGAAAACAGAAGAGGCGAGCAAATCTGAAGCCAAGTTTTTGAAAATGAAGGCTTGGTCTAAATCAAGAATCAAACAGCTGGAGGATGAACTGAAAAATGTATGTGTAGCTTTGTGTTTAAGGCTCTGTGTCTTTCTCCAACTACTGTGCTTGGAGATTTGATTGGGAAAAAGTAAATGTTGGGTAAAATAGAATATTAGAATAGTTTACTTTATGAATTGATGTATGAAAATGGAATGGATATAAAGTGTCGATACAAGATGTAGTTTAAATAAAAAATAGTACAAATTGTGTTACCAGCATTCAGTAGTAAATTTTTTAGAGATGAGTTGCTGTATTGATTGCACTTTAAATATTAGAAAAACAGCTATTCTAGATACTGCTACAGAATAAGAAAAAAAGGACTTTGCTGTGATTTTGCAGTGTTTGAAACCCCCATAACTATATTTTCTTTCAGTTTTCCTCAAAGAACAATGATGTATCTGCCTTAAGCAATCGTGTGTCAGAATTAGAAGTTGAAAATGAAGAACTGCACTCAAAACTGCAGTCCTTGCATGAAATCAGAACTCAAAATGGTAAAAGAAAATATTTTGCAGATGATCCAAAGTAAAGAGACAGAAATAAATTATTTGTGTCCTCATGAACCAAATTTATTATGCTTTTTTAGAAGAACTGCTGAAAAAGCTGGAGCTCTATGAAGAGCAGCAGAGGAAGCTGCAAGCTGATCTTGACCAAGTTACAAAGAGAGCAGCTTCACAGGTTGACTTGAAAATTGATTTGAATGAGTTATTGACTAATGGTGTTAATTAGACTTTGAAAAGTGTCAGCTGGATTTTGGAGCAGAGAATTAATTTACTGATAGATGGAATTGTCAGTGTCAGTGGCTGTTCAGTTGGAGAACAAGATGACAGGTTTTTAATTATTCAGAAAGGTCGATTTCTACCTACTTTGCACACACTTTAAATTACATTTTTCCAAGCAGTTTGCTATTTATTTAGTTATGTTTAACATGAGTCTTCAAAGTGTGGCTGTTATTTTGTAGACAAAATATTTTTAATATTTTATGAAGTTGTGGGACTTGTTTTTGGCATAATCTACAATATCTACAATCTACACTTCCAATTTCATAGATTTTTATTTATGTAAAATGGTGAATTATGATGATTTGCCAACTTACAATGTATTTACATTTGCAGAGGTGTGTGGTAAATTTATTTTAATACAGAATTTCTCTTGTTAGGCCAGTGAATCGGGTAGTGTGGATGAATTGCAGAGTCAGCTCTTGGAATGGCAGGAAAATGTCCCAGAGTCAGAGGAGTCTCGGGATCAAGTCCGAGAAGAAAAATCTGCCATGGCTTTGAGAATGGCTCAGATTGAGGAGGAGAGAGAAGGTGAATTATTTTATTTCCAGTACAACAATCCTGTTTTTATAAATCTGTGTGTGTCCGTTGTGCTTCAGATCAAATTGATAGCACACCACCATGACTCATTTCTGTAGTCATAAAATGTGTATAGTTAGTGAAATTGCTGAAAGTTGCAATTTCTGCTTTTTCCTATGCCCACAAGTTTGTTTTTTATACATTCACCTTGTTTTATATAATTTTTATTAACTAGATGTGCTATTCTGTTTGCTATTTGAGCTGCTGCTCTGTAAGACTGCTTAAAAGGCTTATTGTCTTCATATGATAAATGATAAAAAAAAATCATATTTTATCAATGATAAATGGTTCCCCATTAAAATATTAAAGCTGCCTGCCTAGAGAACTGGTGAAAGTGTGAGGGACTATAATATTGGTTTGAATTAGAGGAATGAAGGTGTTGTTTAAGCAAATTTGCCTGACATGGAGTTTCTCTTTAGGAAATTTCTCATTAATTCTGTTTAGGATATTTGGTGATCTGTTAGTAGGTACCACTTGTATGGGCCAGCTAAATAATGCTCACTGGCAGTGGCTTGGAGGTGGTTAAAAATACCAAATTACCTACAGAAAATAGCATTTCATGTAATGTCAGGTTTTAGAGCTTGCTAAATTATTAATTAATCAACTGATGAGAAACTGAAGTAGCTTCTATTAAAACTTATAAAAGTCTGGTTAAATTTTAGATAGCTTTTACTGCTCTTTCCATGCCATCTGAATTAAATTAGTTTTTGTCGTCTTAGTTAACTGCGTGGGGAATAATTGCAAATTTTAATGCACAGGACCTACCATCATAATTAATCCAGTTACTTAATTTGAGCCTTCTCTTTTCAATCTGTGACTGAATTATTTTTCATTTCCATGATGTATTTGTAAGTTCAGTGTGTAAGCACAGAAATGTTTTAAGGATCACGTCTCTTCTTTTTGAAGGATTTATGCTTTGATACTGAAAGAGAATAATACCCCTTCATTAAATCTACCTGTTAGCACATCTGTGCTGGCAACAGAGCCACATGCAGTATTAATAACACTTGTAAAATCTCCTCTGCCTCAGTCCAGGTTTAATTTTGCATTTTTTTTTTTTTCCCCTTGGGAATAGCATGACCTTTCTGTTTCTTTTTTTCCTGCCGTTCCACCTGGTGAGCCCTGAGCGTCCCTTCCCCCTCCACTCCTACCCTCCACTGCGATTTGGGCAGCCAGGGAGAACAGTTTCCCATCAGTTTTGTGCATGCAGGTTCCTGCAGCAATGGCGCCTTGGGAATGTACTGCTGCTGATTTCTCCTGTGTTTGCTTCTGGTGGAGAAAATTGTCAACAGTACCTTGCAAGGTCTACCATTGATGGTTTTGTGGTTTTTAGCAATACATGTAACAACTGCTGGGTTTTAACTTGAGTTTCTCTTGCCTTGCTATACCTGTTTGTTCTTTTATATTAATGAAATCATCTTCATTTTTTCACTGAAGTAACAGCTGACTCCATATTTATGTTGTATCTAGAGATGAATTTCTTGGCTTGCCACAAGTGACGTAAGAATCAAATTCATTCTGAAATTCAGTAGCATTTTTTAAAAAATAAGATTCCATCCCATAAATTGCTGAACTTTGCATGTATTAATATTAGCTACCAATATTTTAAGCCATATGTAGGTAATATGTAGTATCAGTAGTGACTCAAGGAAGTGCAGACACATCACAGTTTGTTTACATGCAGTGCATATCTGAATAAAAAGGTGTTCTGGGAAGTTTTTCAGGTTTTTATATTAGATAATTGCAAATGAGAAACTTCCTAAGCTGCTGTAAAATATTAGAAAATGTATTTACTTACTAATTGTTAAAACACTTCCAGTTAAATTGAGCATTGCTTTAACTTCATTCTAAAGCTCCATCTTCTATAATTCCATTATTCTTGTGACAATGGTAATTTCATTGTTTTTTTTTCATTATCAGATACTTAGGAGCCTAAATATATTGGGTTCCTACATTACAGTGTCAGAGGAGGTGTTAAATTTTTACCTGAAATAGATCTTTTTCTTTGAACCCCTTAACTGGCAGTTCCTGCAAACAGGGGTTTAAGACCTGTGATCAAAATTTGGCATTTGATTTTGCAGCCTTGGAAAAAGTATGTATAATGATAAAAAGAAGTGTACAATCTAGAAAATACACAAAGCTGTTTAAAAGACTTAAGAATTGACAGTGCAAGAAGCCAAAGTGTATTTGAAATCAGAAATATAACCGAGTTTATCAGTCCCACTTGCAAAGGCTCAATGTTTTTTCTTTACTTTTTTTCCCCACTAATCTTTTCTGACAAGACTTTAGGTGTGTAATTTTGAAATATTGCAGGAAGAATTTAAATCTAGCAGAGGCTACAGAATTGTGAATTAAGGAAATCTGTGGTATAGGTAATCCTTGGCCAGCTCAGACGAAAGCAGAGTGTTCCCTGTAGGGCTGAATCTCCAGATAGTTCCTGATGTTGACTTCACAGACGTATTGACATCAATTCTCTTGAGTTTTGTGTGCTGTGAGGACAGCTGTGGATTTGAGGGGTTAAACTGGAAGCCAAATTTGTAATTATCCAATTAATGTAACTTTCAGTTGAAGTATGGAGCCACCTTCCCCTCCCTTTCCCTGTCTGTGCTGTTGTGTCTGCTTTGCATGGAACGTGTTGTTTCCTAATCTTTACCCCGAATGTGTTTTGTTGTATCACAAAACAGATGGGAATGCACTTCAGATGACAAATCATTTCTAACAATGACCAGGATGCATACCTAAACTTTCATATTCTCAGTTTATTCTGAGTTTATTTACTAGTGATTCTGTATTTTTCCTGAAAAGAATGATGTTACTAATTTATAAGATGGTTTGATACCAGTTTGCAGTGTAACACCTGCTTGTGACTTCCTCAAATGATCTGACTTTAGAGCTCATACTAAAATTAAAGTTTTTTATAAAAATGAATGTGATTGTTGAGATTAAAAAGCAGTCAGCTGAAAAAACTGTGGTTTTCATCATACAAATTAGGTATATTTGAACCTGGTAAACTGAATTGAGATGTAATTTGGCATTTTAATTGATTTGCTTTTCTTCTTAGTATGGTATAACCTCACTCTTTCCACCCTCATGTATAAAGTTTTCCTTTAGAGCTGATGAAGAAGTGAAGTTAGACTTCGGTTTGCTTCTTCTTAGTGAGATACTCAGACTTTATGTTCTGCATAGCAATGTTGGAGGGAAATCACAAGGTGAACACAGTGGATTTTAATCTTTAATCTTGTTCCTGTCAGTCATTTGTAGGCACTTCACCCTGTCCCTGGTCTCTTTTCATGTAGTAGTGTCTGATATAAATGTAAATGCTTTCCTGTGGCACAAAACTGATTGAGGATGACTGGTTCTTTCCTGGCTGCTCTGATCCAGCCATAGTCTCAGGGCAGCAGGAGCTGGAGGAGGAACTGGCCACAGTTCAAGGAATGGGCGGGCTGCAGCAGGCAAGAAGAAAAGGCAGTCAGACCAGCCGGAAGCTGCAGGTGGGTTCAAAGAGATGTGAGTTTATTTTTACCTGGCTGTTAATAAAAATGTGGAAAGTACTGTTATTTGTGGGGTGCTTTAATCTCTAAAACCTTAAGAGTTTAAGAACATAGATTGGAACTGAAAACATTGGTAAATTTAATGATCATTTACATAGCCAGAAGATGAGAAATTCCAATGACATCACACCTCTTACTCCTTTCCACTGAAAAACCACAAAGTTCTCTCTGAAGTAACCCCCATGGCTGAAGCCATGCTTCAGATGTTAAGGCCGTTTTTGACTTCATTAAAATCTTTACAAATCTCTTTGCTGGTGGAGCTTTACTGAATAATTAGTGCCACTTAATTCACATGGACTTCTAGGAAGGTGGTGCTGTACCTTGCATGAAAAAATGGTTAGCTTTTGTAAGAATTAGGATGTTACTGTCACATTAACAGGCCACTGGAAGAATATAATTAGTTAACTGATACTTCAGAGACCTCTTAACTTCAGAAATCAGGGCACTAATTAAGATATCCAAACATTGTTATCCATTAACTTTTTAGATAGCCAAGGGTGTTTTTAAAGGCTTGCAGATATCTTAAAAAGCTTGTGGGAGACTTGGCTTTTCTAGAAGTAATGGCTGGAAGCTGGGCGGGCCGCTCTACTCCACAGCAATCCCACATACTTGAATTGAAGTGCCTGAATCAGTGCTGAGTTTTGGAAATTTTGATTAAATCTGTGGTTTTAGTAGCAGAGTTACCTTACCTCTGCTTGCTTCCTTTTTTAAGTTAAGCTTCCTTCTCATGTTTTGTGTGTAGGAAGAATTCCCCTTCGATGGCAAACAGTGCTTCCAGGAACTGAATGTCACCTTGGATAGCGCTGACTCAGCTGAAGGAGAAAACATGGGAGGTTGGTGGCCAGAGTACCCTTCACCCAGTGCAGGTGTGATAGTGACTAGACAGTTGATGAAAGCATGCACACAGCATCTGCATTTTGTGTATATTTTTGTTTTCAAATTCAGCTAACAGCCCATTTGTGGTGTATTCTAATCTTTGTTGGATTTTTTTGGCTTGTGTTTTCTTCCTTTTCATGTCCAAGCATGTGCGTGCTGGATGAACTGCCTAGTTCTGGCTAACAAGTACAGCATCAATATGGCTGAGCACTGGAATTGGATGAGCTTTGATGCCCATCAGATACCCCATGTGGCAAGATCGTGTCTTTGTTTTAAGTTATGAGTCTTGTTCCTGTGAATGTGTTTCCAGTTGATATCACAGTTATGTTGCAAACTAGAATTCCATTCCATTGCTGCTTAATTTTAAAATACAATTTTCAGTTTTTAATGCTGATGTTTTTTATATCACTGGTAAAGATTGCAAATACATCTTATGGTAAAGATGGAATGGGCTCACTTGCAAATTGTCAGTCTAGACCAGTTTATTAATAATTACGTAAGATATGATCCTGCAAGCACCTGATCAACTTGAGCCACAATAGTGGTGGCTCAGTATTAGAATTTCTGCCAGTTCCTCTGAGTTTATGAGCTCTGCAACTTTATTTTGGTTTTCCAACAGTTAAGGGTACTTTTACCATCTAAATTTTGGAGGTGTAGTTCTTCAGGCATTTCCACTAGAAATGGGTGAGATTTGTTGGTCCCCAGCACTGATGAGAACTTTGAATAAAGAGCTACAGCCATTTCTAGACGTCAGGAATTTTGGTAGACTTCTCTTGAAAGAATTTTGCTTCTTTGACCTGAGCAGGTTTACGGAGCGTGGTTGAAGAGTTGGAATTGGAAAGAAACCAACTGCAGGAGCAAATACTTTTTCTGGAAGAACGTTGTCAGGATCTGGAGGACAGATTTCAGCTTCAAGGTAGAATGGAGGCTCTCCAGGTGAGCTTTGGAGTTGTGTAAACCTGATGATGCATGAGAATCATTCTCAGTTTATGTTCTTTGTCTCACAGGCTACAGTAAGCCAAAACCATGGATTTGCAGCTGACAAAAAAATGGCTGAAACATTATTTACACTCATTAATTATGTTGTCACAGGGTGTGTACATCTTGAATTATGCTTTGAGGTTGAAGCCTGTTGCTTTTGTTCAGCACGTGGAGAATTATGATTAGGATTAAGCTTTACTTGTTCTTGAAACATAGTAAAAAGACACCATGATTTTCATAATTCTTTGTGGTGGTCTTTGCCAGAAGGTGCAGAATTAGATTTTGTTATGACTCATTGGAATTTCCCACTCCTTATATCCCTCAAGTTTCTTTTCTGTAAGTGTGTGTGTGTGTATTTANGTCGAAAAATTATTCATAATTTTATATAAATGTATACGCATGCAATCTAAACTCCAGATATTAGCTAGACACATATTTTAAAACCATTCAGTGAAGGTCCCACAAAGAACAGTTGAGTTCTTTTAAAAGGAAAAGTTATTTTTACTATTGCCTGACTGACAAATTACTGTGATAATTTGTGAACTGTATTTTCACATAGTGACATAACTGATCTTATATATTCAGACTCTTGGTCCATTACTCATAGTTCTTTATCTGTTAAATTGCACATGTATAAAAAAGAATGACTGGTTTTAAGATGAGCGACAGGCTTACATTAATTATTGAGACTCTTGTAACAAAGCCTTTCAATACAGGTAACATTTGGTGTAGAGGAAGAAGGGCAGCTAATGAGGGCGGTGCAGGTGTGTTCTGCCTCCTCCAAAATGCCACCTTCTGTTCATGAATGGTGACAAGTTTGCCATGTTTGTCCTATTTGCTGTTGATTCTGGATGTGTTTTGCTTTTGGTTGTTGGTTGCTGTTGTACGACTTCTTTTGTTCTATTTTTTTGTGTTTTATTTTTTCAATTGGTGCAGTGGATCTGACTAGAGTAGGAGATTTGTAGTGTGTTTGAAACCCCCAAAAAGCTGTGTGAACGAAGCTTGCTTCCTTTTTTCTCCAGTTCTCTCATGCTTCTCTGGGTGTGATAATGCTCTTCATCATTACTTTGTTGCAGAATGAAAATGAGCGTTTGCAAATTCAGGTCACCCAATTGCGCAACCAACAATTGCGGGATGTGGAAAAGCATCAAAATCTGATATCTGGCTTGAATGAGCAGCTTAAAGGGTAAAATGAAGGTTTTTTACAGCTCCACACATCATTGGCTTTCTCTCCTTTAAACTTCAACTTCTAATGAGGAGTATAATCTCTCAAAATACTTGAAAAAACAATTACTTGACTCATGTTTCTATTTGCAGTTGTTATTTTTATACTTGCAAGTTTAAGTGGAAAGTGCAAAAATAATGATTCTCTTAGTTTGGGGTTTAGAAAACTTAACACAAACTTTGTTTTCAAAATGTCTAAATATGTATTTTCTTCTCAGATTAAGTGACAGAAATAGTTTCCTTGAAAATTCACTTGGAGAAAGAGAACAAAAACTGGTGAGCGCAACAGAAAAGCTGGAACAAATTGAAACTTTGAGGAAACTGCTTCAGGAAAAGGATATTCTGAACAAAGAGCTTGGGGAAAAGTTTGTGCATACTGAGCAACAAGTAAGTTAAACTTACCGTTAGTATTTCACTTCTTAGAACTGATGAACTTTAACCATAACTTTCAATTTGTGTCCCAACAGAATTATTGCTGTTTTCCCCATCTGAAAGTTTTTACTTTGTTATTAAAGTTTTATTCATTTAATTTCTTTGCTTTAAGTTTGTTGTAAGCATTTCTTAGATCCAACACAGCTTTGCATCAAAGTATTTACATTTTATTGGGGTGATAAGTTACTGTTTATTAATTTCAGAGTATAAACTTCACTGTTCTTTAAACTCAATATTATAATTGGTAACATCACAATTTTAATAGAATTCGATGTATTTCTATCACATGAACTTCTACTTTTAATGCTAAGCTGAATGAAGCCTTAAAGAAGTGCACTGTGTATGAAGTGGAGAATGTTGAGCAGAAAACAGCCATCAGTGATCTCACAGAAAGAGTTGCTACACTGAAAGAAAAGGTAATTCATAAAAAATTATGTAAGAGAAGAAATTTTGTATTCATTTTTCATGACCCGTTTAAATGTCAGCAGAACTGACAGCATGAGCTGCTTTAAATTTTATACACTGAGCTTTCTGTTTGCTAAAACAATCTAAAGGAGAACTTCTTGTGAATTTACATTGGGTGCAGGCTGATTACCTTAAATGCTTGTTCTGCATGTGGGGTGTAACTTTTCCCTCTAACAGGTATTTGGAGTGTTCTTGTAACATTATTTTCTTGCTGCTTAGACTTTGAAACAAGACAGTGTGGTGGAATCCATGCAACTGGACCTGGACCAGACAAATGAAGAACTTGACAAGTTGAATTCAAGCCATTTGGAGGAGAGGTCTCAACTCATTCAAGATCTGCAGAAACGTGAAAGAGAAATAGATAATCTGAAAGAAGCACTGGCAGAAAAAGACAGGGAGATGTCTGTCCTGTCTCTGAACATGACAGAATATTCTGAGCAGGTTATGATCCTGAAGCATCAAGTGCAATGCAAAGAGGAGGAGATGCGAGGTTTGGAAGAGGCTTTCTCAAAGGCTGAAAGAGAAATGCATTTGCTGAAGGAAGTACAGACAGCTGATGTGAGAGATGCCAGCGTGAAGATCTCTGCCCTTTCTGAGCGTAGTGACACCATGAGAATGGAGCTGGAGAGAGTTAGAGCTGAGAATGAAGCTAAAACGAAAGAAAACGAGGAATTAATAAGGCAGAGCACTGAGAACAACATGACAATTAAGGATCTCCGCTCCGAAATCAAGGCCAACAACGTTACGTACCATAACAAGCTCATGGAGTGTGAGTCACAAATTACTCTGCTGAAAGAGCAAATTACTAAATCATCTGAAAAGCTGCAAGAAACAGAGGATAAACAAAGAAAAGAAATGGAACATTTGAAATCTCAGCTTGAGGAAAACAGTGTGCTGAAGGAAGAATGGAACAGTTTGCTTGAAGAGAAAGAGAGCAAAGCACAGACATTGGAAAATGAGTTAAAGTCAATTAAAGATTCATACAACAAACTGGTTTTGGAAAACACTAAAAAAGATGAAGAGTTGACTGAGTTATCCAGAAAGCTCACAGAACATACTGATCATGAGAAAACAGTTAAAAAAGAGTTGCAAGAGAAACAAGAGCTCATTATTTCATTAGAACACAAACTTGGGGCTTTGGAGAAGCAGAATGAAAAGACGAAACTTAAATTAACTGGGGATCTGAAAGCCAAAGAGGTATTCTGTGAAGAGCTTAATGACCAATTAAATGAAATACGTAGAGAAATTAAAAAATGGGAGATAGAGGCACAGGAGAAAGCTTCAGTTAATAACCAATTGCAGGCAGATCTTGAAGGGAAACAAGAAAAATTGACAGAGCAAATAAAAGCAAATGAATATCTGAAAAAAAGTGTAGGTACAATGGAAAAAGAGAAGGAACAGCTAATCCGAGAAAATGAGAATTTGTCCAAACTCCTGGATGTAAAAGAGTGTGAGTTGTTAAAGAAAACCCAGGCTGTGGCAGAATTGGAGAATAAGTTATCTGTTAGCACTGCTGAGTACAAAAAGACTCTTTCAGTACTAAATTGCGATAAAAACACTCTGGCAAAAGAGATTGAACAACTGTCAGTAGTTGCCAAGCAAAAGGAAAGCTCAGTTGCAGAACAACTGGGGCAGAAAACAAAGGAATGTAATGTGCTGGCTGAGCAGTTGTCTGAAAGCAAGGCACAGACCCAACAGTTGCATGAACAAGTGCAATCACTACTCATTCAGCTGAAGGAGATCAGAGATGAAGAAATAAAGAAAGAAGAAATGTTAAATAATAAATTATCTGAATGCAGTGGTCTAATCCAAGAGCTCAGCCATAGCAGGGAAAAGAATTTACTCCTGCAGGAACAAATTCAAAGCATAACTTCGGATTTTGAAACTGCAAACAGGTCTCTAGAAGAGAAGAATCTTCAAAATGATTCATTATGCAAGGAAATGGAAGAGAGTAAGCTTTGTGTTGTAAAGTTGCAGGATGAAATAAAAAATCTTAAAGATGAAAAAACCAAATTAACTCAGTTGGTAGAGGAAAGAGACCTGTCTGTGAAAAGTCAGGGTTCAGAACTTGAGAAGTTTCAGAGGCAAATTTTTGAAAAAATGGAAGAAAATACAGTGTTAAATAATCAGCTACAACTATTAAGCAAAGAAGTGGAGGTGCTTAGACATGAAAAGGAGGACTTTTCAAGGTTATTGAGTGAGAAGTCACATGAATGTAAATATCTCCAGTCTGAAATTACTTCAGCAAGGCACCAAGCACAAACAGCAGCTCTAGAAAATGAAAAATTGAAAGCAGACATGGAGACAGTTAATGTTACAGTAACCAAAAAGTCAGAGGAAATAGCTGCTTTAACTTCACACCTGTCCCAACAAAGTCATAATATTTTAGATTTGAGGGATCAAATTGACAGCCTGTTGATGGAGAAAGAAAACTTAAAAATTACCTTTGAGGAAAAAGAAGCTCTCCTTTCTGAAAAGGAGGCTTTGATTCAGGAAGTAAAAGATAAAGTGGCAGGAGAAGAGCGATATGTGAAATTAATTGCAGATCTGCAATACCAAATGCAAGCCCTGAACTTAGCAACCAGTGAGCTCAGACACGCAATGCAGGAAAAAGAAAATGAATTTAAGAGGCAAGCCCAAGAATTTAAGTTGTTAAAAGATAAATCTGAAGAGTCTGATGTACTTAGGGTTCAGCTGTCTGAGAATATGGAGGTTATTTCTGACCTTCAAAGTCAGCTTAAAAACATGACGAAACAAGCGTCCCAGTTGAATGATTCAATTGTAGAGAAAGATACATCTTTAAAACAAAAGTTAGATGAATGCACTGGTTTAAAAGCACAGCTTTCTGCAGTACAGGGTTCTTGTGTTATGCAGGTGAATCAGTTACAGCTTTTAGCCTCTGAAGCAGAACAGCTAAAAGTACTTGTTTCAGAAAAAGAATCAGCCATCAACAGTATTTCAATATCTAGTGAGAATTTAAAGATGCAACTTCAAGAGAAAGAGACTGAGTGTGATGTTTTAAAGAAGCAGATGGTGGAGCTGCAGGAAATGAAAGAGGATTTCCAAAAAGAAATAGAGCATCAGAAGAATGTAATAGTTGAGATGGACCAGTCCTTATCAGAAAAGGAATCATCTCTTACAGAAAACAAAAGTCTCCTCAAAACTCTGAAGGAGAAAGCAAGGAAACATGAAGAGAAGACGCGTTTAATTTCTCAGCTCCAAAGTCAGGTCCATGAACTAACACAAGAACTACAAAACTCTAAAGAGCTAGTCCTTGAGAAAGAAAATGCCTTTTTATCTCTTCAGGAGAAAATTGAAGCACAGTACAAGGTGAGAACTGAGTTGAACATGGCTCTTAGGCACAAAGATGAAGTTATTGCTGGACTGCTTAATTCCTTAAAGGAGAAAGATGCCAGTGTGCAGTTGGCAGAGAGCAATGTTAATGCTCTTTCTAGTGAGATTGACGTTCTCAGATCCAAATTAGAACAAAGTGGAACAGCCATGAAAAACCTGAATGAGGAATTTCAGGAGAAGAACAAGAAGCTTGATAATCACCAGAAAAAAATTGATTCTCTGACTGTTGAGCTTGACTCTCTTAAAAATGAACACCAAAAAGCGCTAGACCAAATAAACACTCAAGAACAAGAATTACAGCAGAAAGACTTGGCTGTGGAGTCTCTGCATGTGAGGTGCACCGAACAGGCTGAGAAATTGGAATGTTTGAAGTTGGAATTCAACAGCGTAAATTCCAAATCATCTCAAGACTGCCATGACAATGTGCTTTTAATAAATAGTCTGCAGTGTCAGGTGGAGTCTTTAGAGAAAGAAAAAAACCTGTTGCAAGATGATGTTGGTAAACTGATGGCTGAAAACACACAACTTACAGCATCTCAGACTGATTTGCAAAAGAAATTGGAAGAGCTCCGGGAAATCCATGAAAAACTAGAAACTAGTGAGAATTATTCAAGGATGCAGATAGAGGCTGTCAAACTGCAGATGAAGACTGAAAAAGAGACGTTACAGATGCAGGTTAGTGTGAAGGGTGAAGAACTTTCTAAATTAGAACTTAAATGTCAAACTCTAGAACAAAGTCTACTTGAGTCAGAAAACAAGTGGGTGACAGAACTTGATAGGGCAAATTCACAAAATAATGATCTTACTGAGCAATTGAGCAGTTTAGAAAGTGAAATGAAATCAAAAGATAGCGAAATCCAGTCTTTGCAGCAAGAGTTGGATTTTATAAAAGAGAAATTAACTCAGAGCTTATCTCCATTACTTAGTAGTAGGCTTTTATGTAAAGAAAAAAAGGCACAAATTCCAGATTCTGAGCTGCAGCCAACTGATAGTAAAACTCAGTTGGAAAAATTCTCCACTCTGGTAACTGCTATTCTGAGCAAAGAAACAGAAAGAGAGCAATTGCAACTGGCGCTTTTAGAAAAACAGAAAGAAATAGACACCATGAAAGATGAATTAAGAAATATGGAGTCGCTTGAGAAGCAGAAGAAAGTGCTGCAGAGTGACATGGAAAAGATGAAGGGTAAATACACATCTGAAATGGAATGTCTGTCAAAAGAAATGGTCTCGCTCAAGCAAACATTAGGCAAACAAGGGTGTCTCCTGAAAGAAAGGGATGAGTCTTTGGCAGAAATAAATAAGCAGATGGAATTTCTTCAAGACCAGATGAATAAATCAGAGGGAATGGTAAGAACTAGTCAAGAAAAGCTGCAGGATGAAGGTAAAAAAGTAGCAAGTCTCCTTGAAGAAATGGGGGAAAAAGATCATCTCATCAAAAACTTAACTTCTCAGGTCAATCAGCAGAGGGATTTAATTTCTGGTCTAAGCCAGCAAATGAAAGAAAAAGACTCTTCTGTTACTCAGGTCATGGAATCATTGTCTAATGAAATGCTGAAATTTTCTGAAGAGAGGAGTACATTGAATGCCAAACTGCAAGACCTTGAAGCTGTTCATAATAGTTCGGTGGCAGAGCTAAACCGAGTATTGCAGGAACTTGGGGATTGTAAGAAAGAACTGGAACATAACCAGGTTATGTTGAGCAGTAGAGAAGCTGAGTTTAAAGATTTAATGAATGAAAAAGAGGAGATGAAGTTTAATCTTGAGAAAATGGGCAAGGAAAAAGAGAATCTGAAAAAGAAGCTTCAAGCGGCGTTGATAGTAAGAAGAGATCTAATGCAGAAAGTTGGGAAATTAGAAAAGAGTGGACAGGAAGAAATGGAAAAAGAACAGAAAAAAGCAGAGGAGCTGTTGAAGCAAATTAATGAGTTAACAGACAAACTGAAACTAATTGAAGGACAAAATAATGATTTTGAGTCTCATCTCGGAACTTTGAAGCAACAACTTGTAGAAAAAGATGCCAAGATAAGTGATCTGACCAAAGCCTTATCTTTAAGAGCATCCTATTTAGAGGAACTTCAGCACAATGTCGCAGAATTGAATGATGTCATAGCTAAAAAACAAAATGTTTGTGAGCAGAACCTAAAATCTTTAGGGGAGAAGGACTGTATGCTTGCTCATCTGCAATCTGTGCTTGATGAAAGAGCAAGGGCATATCAGGAGGAACGTTCTCAGTTGCTCTTGACTCTTGAAGAGGTGAAGTTTGAACTTAAAAAGAAGGAAGAATTGTTGAAAGATTCCAGTTTAGAAGACCCTTGTTCAAGTGCTGGAGACAGGAGTGAGTGTCTGAATCCCAGCAATGATGTTAATGTCATAGATCAACTACAAAAAGAAAAAGAAGCTTTACAGAGGGAGCTTTTGTTCATGAAAGAAGATATGAAAAAATTCCAGCAAGAAAGGGAAGAGCACATGAAACTGGCAGCAGATTTTCGTGATCAAAAAACCCACCTTGAGCAGCTCAAGCAAGAGCATAAAGCACTCTGGGAAGTTCTCCAAGCAAAATGTAAAGAGCTGGGCTTTAACCAGTCAGAAGGGAAGGAGCTGGTTCCATCCAAGGCACTGCTGGGAGAAGAACAAGCTGACCCAAGGAGTTTGGAATCAGACAAACCAAGAAACAAGGTTCAGGTTGCATCCTTGAAAGAGTCAGAAAACATGATCACTTCAGTGCCAAGTGAAGACACTGAGCTGAAAGAACTAAGACGTGATTATGCAAAACTTCAGGAGGAAACAGAGATGTTAAGGAAAGAGCTGAGAAAAATATTGGTTGAATTCGATGATGAAGAAACAATCAGTTTAAAATCTTTGAGACAGGAGGAGCAATGTCAGGGCAGCCTGTTGGACGGCATAAAGCATCTACAGAAAAAGCTGAAAGCACATCAGGCTGAAACTCTAGAGCTCAAGGCAGTGCTTGAACAGGTGAATAATGAGAAAAAAACACTTACTAAAAAAAGTGAAGAGGATTACAGGGTGAGCCAGGAGGAACTGCAGAGGTCACGAATTGAAGCTAAGCAGGAGGTTGCAGGAAAGAATGAGGAAATACAAGCACTGAGATGTTCACTTATGGATTTAAAAGAGAAACTTGGTCTGGAAAAAGAATTATTAAACAAAGCCACAAAGGAGGGCCAGGAAGAAGCCCACCGTTACAAAACAGCATTTGAAGACATGAAGAATGAAAAAGAGGAACTTCTCAGCTCTTTGGAAAAGTCCAATTTGGAACTAATTAAGATGAAAAAGGAGGTAGAACATTTCAGTGCAGAAAACAAAAATCTTGTGGCAGAGCTGTGTATGCTGCGTGAGAAGACTGAGATGTGTAAACCTGTGGTGTCAAGCAAAGAGCTTAAGGAAGAAAATGGGACTGAAAAGGAATTGGGAGAGGTTGGTTCAGAAAGTAATTCTCTTCAAGGGAATTTGGAAGGAAAAGTCACTGCTTTTCAACTATCAGAGACTGATTACTCTGGGAAAACTAAACTGAGAGAAGCAACAGAGTGTGAAATCCAGAAACAAATGCAGGTAATGGAAGAGACACTGGCAAAACCTGCAAATTCAAATGATTCCAAAGCCCAGGAGCAACAAGCTGTAACAGAAGAGAGATCCAGAGAGCGCCTCCAGAGGAAATTACAGGCGGCTTTAATATCGCGTAAAGAAGCTCTGAAAGAAAATAAGTGTCTAAAGGAAAAGATTGATCAGCTGATGTTGGAAAGAGAAGAACTGGTGAACAAGACAGGGATGCTGGAGCACTTGCTAGAGCTTGGCAGAGAAAAGCAGAGTTCAAGTGCTGTGGCTCCGTTGTCCGGAGAGGAGAGCCTTGCTTCAGAAAATGCGCGGCTGCTGACCGAAAATGAAAACCTCACTGCGGCATGTGAAAGTCTGAAATCCACCATGGAGTCCATAGTTCAGGAAAAAGAGGCCTTTTCTTTCCAATTAAATACCTTAAAAGATTCTCAGACAGTTGAATTGACAGGATGGAAGGCTAAACATAGTGAATTAAAGCAGGAGTATGAATCGCTTCTTCAGGCATATGAGCATATCAGTAGTAAAGTAGCAGATATGAGGCAAGTCATTGATCTCAATAGGAAAGAGAAGCAAGAGGCTGTTCAAAGACTCAGGGAAGGACAGTCTGAAAAGGAGGCTCTGCAGAAGAATTTACGCAATCTCCTTGATCAAAATGAAGTTATTAAGAACCAACTGAAACAGCTTGGTGAATTGAAGAAAGTGGAGGTTGAGGAGTTACAGAGCAAAGCAGAAAGGCAGATCCGTGAGCAGGAGGCCAGGATGCAGGAACACCAGGATCGTCTGTGTGAGCTCACTGAGCAGAACCATCAACTGATGGAGGAGAACGAGCAGCTGAAACAAACTTCTGAAAACCTAAAGCAGGCTTTAGAGAAAATTCAGAATGAGAACGATGTCCTTCATAATAACATCACTGTAACTAAAGCAGCCTTGGGAGAACTGCAGGTTCAAATGGAAGTGTACCAAAATGATACACAATCCAAAATCAGCGATGCATTATGTGAGAATGAATCACTGTTAAAGGACATGAATGTGTTAAAGGATAAGCTCTTTGAAAAAGAACAAGCTGTGCTTGTCTTAGAACAAGAGAAAAAGTTAATATCAGAGAAAGCACACAAAACTGAGAAGTCTTTGCTCCATGAAACTCATTGTCTAACAAAGCTGGACATGGATTATAAAAGTCTAACACAAGAAATTGTTAGTCTAAATGAAAAAGTTAAGATTTTAGAGGATGACAAATGTCTGTTACAGGAAGAATTAGAAAATGTACAAGAAAGTTCTTACAAAGTAAAGAGTGAGAGAGAATTTCTTGAGACAGAATTGCTTAATCATGTTAAAAAAGTTGATCATCTTACTGATAGGATGGAATCAGCACAGGTACAGAATAACTTACTGTTACAGCAGCTGGAAGAGTTAAAGGCAGAGAAGTTGAATGTGGTTAGAGAAAAGGAAGAGCAGCAGCTCCATCTTGTAAAGATGTTTGAGGAGAAGGTGAAAAGTGCTCAGAGGGATAATAATGGGACTAAAAACAAAACAAAAGAATTGCAAGAACTCTTAAAGGAGAAACAGCAGGAGATAAACCAATTGCAAAAGGATTCTGTAAAGTTCCAGGAGCTGATCCTGGATTTGGAAAGATCTGTGAAATTGTCACAGTCAAAAAATGAAAAATTTGAAAAAGACTTAAGTAATGCATCAGAAAAGCTGGCAGAATCAAATGATGAAATACTTCATCTCAAGGAGAAGCTTTCTGCACAGATGGACCTGTTGGATCAGTCAAAGAGGGAAGTGGACAGGCTTAAAGATGAGAATCTAAACTGGAGGAAAGAACTTCAGAAGAAGGGAGATGAGCTGCAGCTTCAAAAGAAAGGATATGAAAGAGAATTGGAATTTCATCTCCAGCAGCTGAAATTGCTTCACAAAAGTGAAATTTCGAACCTGGAGGGAAGATATGGTGTGCTTCAAAGAGAAAAAGATCGGGTGATGAGGGAGGTTCAGGGTTTGCAGGAGGAAGTCAGCACAAAGGACTCTCAGAACAAGCAGCTCCAGGCAGATCTGAATGCCGCTCTGGCACGATTGGCTGCTTTCACAAAGTGTATGTCCTCCCTTCAGGACGACAGGGACAGGGTCATCACTGAGATGAAAACCTGGGAAATGCAGTTCAAAGAGGCCATCCAAAACAAGGAGAAACAGCTGGAAGACAGTAACAAAAGAATAGCGGCCCTGCAAGATGAATTGAAAGATAAAATTACTCAGATTCAAGAACTAAATATCAAATATTCTGTGGTAGAGGAAACAAAGGATGAACTGTACTTGAGGCAAAAATCTGTTGATATGCAGTGCTATGAAGAGCTCTGCAGGATAAAGGAAGAAAATACCTTCTTTTTTAACAGACAGCAAGAGCTGGAGAGTGTTCTTCGGTCCAAAGAGGAAGCTTTGCAAGCACTCCTGAAAGAAAATAATTCTCTTAATCATCTCATAGAGAACAGTAAGAGTGCAGGAAGAGAGATAAGAGCTCTGGAAAGTAATTTTACAAGACAGGAGCAAGAATTGCAAGAGCTTCTAGCAGAGAAGGAAAAAATGAATGCTGAATTGCAGAAGCAGATGACTATTTCTGAGCAAATGAAGATCATGCTAAATAATAAAGACAAAGAAATTTCTTTACTCATTTCTTCAAAAGGAGATGAAATTTCAGACTATCTGATTCAGGTACACACTCAGCATAGGAATCAGATCAAAGAGTATGAACTTGAGGTGAAGTCTTTGCAGATGGAGAGACAACATGCTGAGGAGTCCCGTCAGAGACTGGAAAACGAGCTGAGAAATCTCCACATAAAAGCAGAAAAAGCAGGTCAGGATAAGGCTGCGATTGCCAGTGAAATAGATGCCTTTAAAAAATCGATGTCATCTCTCCAGAGTGACCGGGATAATATTTTTACCAAATACAAGGAGCTGGAACATCTTCACCGGGATGTCTTAAACCAGAGGGACAGTCTTCTAGTTGGAAGTGCAAGTAAGACCAATGCTTTGAAACAGGAGTTAAGGGTCCTCCTCAATAGGATAGATGATCTGCATTCTGAAAATGCAATGCTGAGTGCACAACTGATAAAATACAGGGAAGATCTTAACCAGGTTTTATCTCTGAAAGACCATCAGCTGAAGGACTTACTTAAGCAGAAATTGGAGCGTATTAAAAGCCTTGAGCATGAAAAGTACGATCTTCAAAAACAGATAAAAGAGATGCAGCTTTCCAGTGAACTGCAGAAGGGGGCTGCTATGGCTTTGGAACATGAGAATAAAAAATTGGCATCTAAAGTAAGTGATTTAGAATCTCTAATCGCATCACTAAACAAAGAGAAACTTGTTTCTGAATCTGGAGAGAAACTGCTAAGTAGTGAGAGTATTCAGAAAAAAGAATCCAATGGGCAGCATGGAGGAAAGCTTCAGAAAAAGGTTCAGGAGCTCCAGAAATCCAGAGGCAGAAATGCAGATGAGGAATACAGTGGTACTCTTTTGACACTTGGAGATAAACCTGATGCTTCTGCAGAGAAGATGCTGCTCGAAGTTCAGTCTCAAAACAGTGAGTTGAGATCCCAAATTGAGGCCTTTGGAAAAGCAATGAGTGCTCTGCAGAACGACAGAGATCGGATCATAGAGGACTTTAAACTTCTTCAGGGCAAATACACCTCTGAGCTCAAGACTGAAAGAATAAAAGGAGATGAACTTGCAGCTGAATTGGAGGGGTTTAAATCCCATCTCATAAGTATCCTCAAAGAAAACTCTCTTCTGCGTGCGTCTGTCCTTGATGCTGCAGATCAGGTTACCCTTGCTCAGGTGGCTGATGACATTGGAAGTGTCTGTAGGACTTTAGTCAGTCGGGAGCTGGAGGTGAGCAGGCTCTCAGCTGAGTGTGGGAATTATGTTCAGCAGATTGAAGCGTTTGCCAAGGATATGGCCAATCTCCAGGATGACCAAGACAAATTGCTGCAGGAGCTCAGCCATCAGAAGGTAACTTTTGAAGCCAAGCAGGGCACAGCTTTGTTACCCATTGCATCAGTGAGAGAAATTGTTTTAGAAGTAGTTTGCATGTGCCTCAGAACAGTGGGGAAACTTTGTTAAGTTGTAATTAGCCACGACTCTGAAATTTTATTCTTTGTGCAGAGAATGATCAGAGACATGATGGATTCTGGAATTTAACTTTGTAGATTGTGTGAGTGCTAAGATAGCACCGTGTGCCCCGAGGAGATGTGTTTACAGTTTTGGGAGTTAAGGTAATTACCCCGTTAAACAAAGTAAATGGGGAAAACCTTAGTCTGTAATGAGAATTTTAGCGCTAATCAAACTTCACCCATCTAGTTTTCATTCCAGTTCACTAATGATGTTTATTAAACCTAGGCTAAAGAAGCAGCCAGCCTTGCTGCTGTTGAAATAGCCAAACTGAAGACCAAAGTTGATGATTTGGAGAAGGCTTTGCATCAGACAAAAGCCTTCCAGGCAGAAACCGAGAGAGAGATCACATCATACCAGAGTGAACTAGCTGGATTAAGGTATAACACTACAACTTTATCCTCTTTATTGATTTGTATAGTATATAGAATTACTTAACATCTGATGTTTTCTGTTCAGAATGGAAAAAAACCTCCTCCTCTCTGAGTCCCAGGCGCTGAGGAATCAGTGTCAGATCACAGTGGCTGAGAAAGACCGGCAGATTGCAGAACTCCAGAGGCTGCAGCAAGACATGATTGGGAAGAAGTCACTCCCTGCTGGCAGCAGTTATCCAGTCAAGGTAAAAAAAATGGAATGTAGCAGGAATGTAAAGTGGAAGGTAGCAGTTTATTGTCTGAAATTTGCAGCCTGCTTCTCAATAGAGCAGTCTGTACTAATCCTGTAAGTTGCTGTCTTAAATTAGGTAAATCCAGAATATAAAAGGAAGAAGTTGAAAAAAATTTAAATGGTTTATTTCTTTCAGATTTATTATAGCTGTAACCCGTTTTCAGAGACAGACTTTTTAAGAGGATCAAAAAAGAGCTTGGTGGTTTACACGAACAGCAGGTTTCACAGTTTGTATAGTTGATGCAGAGAGGTTTTAAACACCTAATGAACTTCATTCTTCAGAGCCTAAATCCATGTCTAGTTTCTGCAGATTGGACTAGGACCTAACTGGAGGAGAAAGGGGAATGGAAGTGTTCTTGTCCTTCTCCTGGAGCAGCTGGAGCTGGCTTCTGCTAGGAACAAAATCCTGGATTTAGAAAGGCAGCAGCTGACACTCAGGCTGGCAAATCCTGTTTTGTAGACTCTCATGAAAGATTTAAGGAAAGTGCTATTTTAGAATAATAGTCTTACTTACCTTGTTTGTGCCAAAGGAAAGAAGCTATATTCATTTTAATTTGATTGAAAAACAACATTTTAGTTGCTGAAGTTTCTAGGCTGTTCATTTTCTGTGATTACAGTCATGAATAAGAGCTATTGACCAGTAATGTCTGTGGGTGATGGAGTATTTTATGTGGTAAAAACCTTTTATTTCATGATTGTATGGGTGAATAGTTTCCATAAAGCATTAGAGATGGCACATATCCCTCCTGTATTGGAGATGAATATAAAAATGTTAAGCTGCCAGAGATAAAGAAGGCCAAAGCTGTAAATTGATAATAAATTTTTTCTTTTCAAAATGGATTCTTTCAGCTTTAAATTCATATTTACAGAACAGCTGTTTTACAAGTCATGAATACAAGACTTTATTAGCTTGAAAATAATTTTTGAAAGGTGCTTTATATTGTTCCTTTGCTGTTTTTCCTTTTTTTTTTTTTTTGTTCTTCACATTATTTGCAAATTAAAAATTAGGTTGGGTTGCCTTTTTGTGGTAATTTTTTTGTGGTTAATTTTTTAATGCAAGTATTAACACTATATATAAAAAAAAAAATCTTGTATTTAAAGTGTCTTTCAAATGTGGCATTAAGTTGTGAGAAGAAAATAGTCTCGTGAAAAGGGAATTCTGTAGGGTAAATTTTGGGGTTGTGGATTATTTAGAGAAGGTCTGTACCATATACCCTGAATATCCTGATATTTTTAAGGCTTTGGAAATTGCCTCCCTTGCTGGAAGTGCAGATGGAGCAGAGGAAATCCAATGTGTCCTGGCTGAGAAGAACCAGCTGCAGACTGAGCTGCAGCGCTGCCTCCAGGAGATGCAGCAGAAGGACCTACACTTCCAGCAGATTAATTCCAAGGTAGCTTGGAACAACAGCTCTGATCCTGAAAAGCTCATGTGAATCTGGGCTGGCCTCACACTGGAATATTGCTGAAGTGGTGGTGTCTTGCATGACTGAATGGTATTTTACTTTGAAAGATAAATATTTTAAAAGAACTCAGCCTGGACATTCAAATTAAATGTCAGTTTTCTTTCTGCCAGGCTTTCTTGGCTTGGTATTTGTCTGAGAAGTTTATTTGACTCTACTTTCTGAAGACATTGATGAACCTCTGAACTTCTACTCACAGTCAAATATTTTTCATTACAGACAGAAACAGGTGTCTGTCTTAGCTGGAACAAGATCTCGGCTTCTGGTTTGGGTGTACTGATGGCAGGGGAAATCACTGCTCAGCTTTCATTATTTTCTTTGCTCATAAAACATCTTAAATCCCAACCGAACTGTGGCCTTGCCAAAAAGTGGATGCAGTTTTGAAATAGCAGGTCTGAAATCTGCAGGGGTTTCCTGGGAGAGCAAATTTTAATGACTTCAATGTGAATTTCTCTCAGGCTGTGCAGTCAGCAGAAGAGAACGCTGTCCTGTCTGCCCAGCTGAAGACTCTTTCGCAGACTCTGAGGGAGAACCAGCTTCATTACACTGATCTGCAAAATCGTTACTTAAGGCTGGAGAGGGAATATCATGCAATGCAAGTGGCATCTTTCCAAGGCTCAGTCCAGGTAAACAGATACATGGAAAGGATTTCAGGTTTCTTCCTTCTGTGCTTACACCTTTCTGATTTTCTTGCTAAAAATGAAATAAAGTGCTTTTTGTTGTAGTGACGCAGTACTTTTGCTGGCCCCTGACTGACTATACCTGTCTCTATTGTTGTTAAGCTGGTCTAATTTGACTTTTCATTTAAGGAAGCTGTTTCACGTATTTTTTTTTTTTGTTTTGAAACATCTTTTTTGAGTTGGTTTGCAGCTGGCAGAGATAACTGGATGATCACTGCTCAGTGGATCAGGAAATTTAGTGATAGTTTCACATCAGTTGTGGATCATTTTACAGTATTTGAGTAATATTTTCAGAAGTGAGATCTACATCACCAGTTCAGCATTTCAGTACCCTTTGCCCAACCCCTCATACACATCTGTAAGATTATTATTTGAGGTTGGAACTTCATGGTTTTTAAGGTCCCTTCCAACCCAGTCCTTTATGATTCATCATTATTCCTTTATTTCTAAAAAGCTTTCCTTTACTGCCGTGGTTATTCATTAACAATCATTAATAGAACACCCTGAAATAGCATATGGATAGATATAGAAAACAACCCTTGCTCTTCCACAAATGGAGATAAATCCAGACAAGAGCTGCAAATTAAAAATAGATGAATAGCTGTCTTGCTTCTGGAATTGTGGGTGTATAGATGCATTTCTTTCCCCTCAGACATTGTTGAGAGGTGGAAATGAAAACATAAGTGGCACAAAGAATTATCTGTTCCACTGTTTTGTGGTGCTTATGGTTTCTGTAATTGAAATAAAGACTTTTGGCAAGTAGAAAAATGGTCACTTGTTTGGTTTTTTTTTTTTTTTTTCTTTCTTCCTTTTATATTTTCTAGGATGAAACCAGAGCAGAAGTTCCCCCTGGAGCACCACAGGAGAGATCTGGGATTATTGTGGAGATAGACAATATGGAGCTAAATGAGCTCAGGAAAAGGTCAGGACTCAGAGCATGTATTAGCAATATTATTTTCCTGACAGCTGTGTCATGAGTGTGAAAATAATGCTTTTCTATCCCTCTGAGGCATTTGTGTGGAGAAGGGGAAGGAATGGATTTACAGTGGATTACATGAATCATAAGCCATATTCTTGAATTGTTATCATCTGGTAATACTTGTGGTTTGTATCTGTACATAAATATACAGATTATTGGTGAGTTTATCTCAATATTTAAGCTAAAGCATCTCATTATAATTAAGTCTGTCACAAAAAGGAAGATTTCCTAATAAAAAAAAGAACAAGTAAGTAGTTTTTTGAGTCCATAAAATACTGATTTCAGATTTTATTTTGTCCCAGGCTTGCAGAGACTGAGCAGCAGTATGAATCAGTGCAGCAGGGTCTCTCCCAGCTCACAGAAACACTGGGAGAGGAGAGGAGGAGGAGAGAAGCTGCAGAAGAGGCTCTTGGACTCTATGAGGAGAGAAGTAACAGGTAAAACATTGATTGTTTTTTGCCTTTTATTTTTAGTGAGGTTAGTGAGAGGTTTTCCTGTGGGTCTTAGATTTTTTTGAGATATTACTACTACTTATAATAATAACAATAATAATAAACAAACCTATGTGTGAGCCCACAGTGCCCAAAGCAGTGAAAAATCCATGTGTTAAAAAGCTAAGTTAAACACTGGATCAAGAAAGTGTTATAGGCTGTGAGATTTATTTTTTTTCTTTATTTAATTTCATCTGTTTGACTCAGTAGTCAGTGCTATTTCTTTTTTTCCAGGTTAGGAATAAAATTTCCCATATAACAGCTTTAGCAGAGACACTGCTTAGATTGAAAATATCATTATGCACCTGCCTAAACAAAGTGTCCCTCACTACCATCACCTGAAAATCCCTGTTCAGTCAGCTGGCGATGATGTGGCTTTATTCTGAATAAATGAAACACCTTGAGAGTAGATTGTAAATACAGACTAAAAAAGACCTGGCAACATAAAGTGAGTCAGCTTTTTGTGGGGACCTTCTCTCAGTCATTTTAAGTGTGCTAAATAATGGGTTTTTTTGTCAATTCAGTACTTAAAAGAGGAGAGAATTCAACAGTGCATGTCTCTGTGCATTGAATTTTTCTCTAGATTTGAAGTAGGCAGTTACAGGTCTGACCCCAGTGACTACACTGTCCAGATGGAAACTGAGGAGGAAAGGGAAGCCTTAATCATCAATCCCAGTGAACACGTTGTTGTGAGAAAGGTAAGGGGATGAAAGCCTTTAAAACCCCTGAATTATCAGCTCCTTAAAAGTGGTGGAAAAACATCCTTCATTTCTTTCTGTCCAAGTTAAAAAATCTATATAATCATATTTATACTACATGTGTGGCCATTAAATAAACTGTGTCTGCATTTAATTACGCATGCCCAAAATGCAGTATTCATCTTTATGTGTGCGGAGTTGCATAATAGACAACTTGGATTCATTCCTTTGCCTTCTCAGTAATGGTGGGTTTGGGGCCTTTCAATCATTTATGCTTTGGTGTTTGGTATTGGTTGTGTTTTGGGGTCAGTTGCTGTGTCAGAGGCAAAAAGTTTGTAGTGCCTCAGAAATCCATGCTGCAGTGGAGCTGTTTCTGGTTTTTATTCTGGATTCTTCCTCTGATAACTTTTGTCTCCCTCAGATGAAAGGAGGAGCCCTTTCCTTGCGCCGCTGGCTCCGGGGGCGAAGCCTTTACTGCTCCAAGCTGCTGACAGCCCGAGCCAAATCCCGCTATTTATTCCTCACCTACCTGGTCACACTACACCTCCTTGTGCTCCTGTGCCTCACTGGAGTGTTCTGAATGCACTGCACTCCTGGATGGCTCCTTTCCCTGTGGGCAGTGCCAGTCCCTGCCCTGAGATTCCTCACATGCTGCTGTTCTGCTGTGCACTGGACACAGTCATACCAATCCCTGAGACACCACATGGAGCCTTGAGCTTCTCCAGTGAAATCCATGCACATCACACTTGCTCCAAAGTTGACTTGAATTGCTCTTTAACAGTGGGATACTATATTTGCTAAGGAGAAAATATTTCCCTCTGCCCTATAAGGAAACTGCTGCATACAAGTTATTTAATATTGTTTGTGGGTACATAATGGTTGATTACTACTGAATGGGTTGTAAATGATATCTTTTCTATACAAATTTTATTTTAAGAGTTAAACTATAAATTCTAAAGGAATATCAAGCGATTACTGTATATTGGCTTCTTGATTATAACAAGAAGTTTTATGGAGTGCAATAAAGGAAGAACTACTGGATTTTTGATTTTCTTTGATTGGTTGGGTGGGGTTTTCTGTGGTTTTTTTGGCTGAAAATAAAAGAATTAAGAAGATTGTTCTTTTCCATTCGGTTTGTAAAGAAATCAAGATGCACAGATCTGTGTATAGTAGTGAGGTAAGCTGGTGATTAAAGATTCAGTAAAGATTCACAATTGAGGTGACATAAATATCTCCAACTTTTTATGTTTTTGTAATTTTTTCTTTCTGTAACTTGTAGGCGTTCAGTATGTTTTTATTTACTTACACTTTTCTTGGCGAGGCTTAGTTACTGCCTGTCTTGAAGGGAAAATGTTCCTTGGCTGCAGAACACATGAAATTCAAGCTTCTAAAGAAGCTTTATTTTACATATTTTACATGTTTCAACTTCAAGGTACAAATCAATAAATTCAGCTAAGAATCTTTTGGGAAAAGGAAAACCCAGTGAATATGGGAAAGGAAGGATTCCATTGGTTTTACTGATGAGCAGAAACAAGGTTGACTTGGAGATATTTTAGTGAAGTGATTTGTCTGCTTAAGAGGTAGTTGCTGCTGCTGGTAAACCACCTTCTTTTGATAGTATTTAATATTTCTTAGTCTGGTTAAGATCTGGATTTTTTGTATAAATCCAGTACATTCTGCTATAATTGTGGTTTTTTTGGTTTTTTTTGGTTTTTTTAATTGTGATGGTTCATCTCCTTTGAGTGGCTGATTCAGTCCCTGTGTTCAGCCCTGGTGTCACCCAAATACTGAGATAACTCATAAGCACCAGGTACAGTGAGAACATGAGTACTGATAATGCTGACTTTTCCCTTCCCAGCCTGAAAATGGATGTTAGCAGAATGATAATGAGCTTTTCTTAGCTAATTATGTTATAATGAGGCAGAATGTTTTCCAAAGGCAACAATGGCCCTTCAGTCCTTCCAGTCTTACTCATCTGGTGTCAGGGATTTAGGGGGGAGAGAGGCTCTGTCCTTAGGCTCAGTGAGTGGGAAAGAGGTGTTTGAAATTCTGTCCTGCTTTCTCCAGGCCTTTGTGCTGTCACAGTGATAATCACAAACTGGAAAGGAAAAAAAAGTCAAATGGTTTGACATGTAGATATCCTGTGAGCTCCATTCCACAAACTGATAACATGTACTGGGAGGTGAGCTCATGTCATTTAGGAAGCAGCTTTTCCTGGGTAAGTATTGCCCTGAGAGTGTGCTCGTGTTACAGTTCATGATTTAAATGCTTGGCTTCACTTGGGCTCAGATCAAGCAAATTGAGGAAATTTGTTTAAATTTCCCTACCCTCAAATTCCAGTGTCTGAGCGGATGCAATTCCTTATGTATTTAAGAATTGAATTTCCCTCTGGTTTGTGGTGGTGGAGCCAGAGTCTGGGTGCTCTAATGTTGGATTCTACTGCTAAATAATTTGTTTATTGCAGTCCAAAGCCTTTTCCTGAGGGTTTTGGGAGAAAATAACTATTCATGGCAATGTGAATGAGTGTTCAAACCCACCAGCTACTAGAACTAAGGGATAAACATTTCCACATTAAAGCTCTTTCCAAATTTGTGTGATAAAATCCATTTTTGCCTTGTTAGGGACAAGAACTTTGCTGGATAAGTGCTGCTTTTCATTCCTTTTCCATTTCTGAAGTACCTTACTGAGTGAAGTTGCCAAAGAAAGAAAAATGAAATCTTTCCCTCATAAAGAGGCAGTTTTCCAGTCCTAAAAATAACCCAGGGATCCATAATGGGGCCTGCCCTTGGTGAGGGTTTTGCCATGAATTTCAGGGAGACAAAGACACTGACATGTTGGCCAGCTGCTGAAGCTGATGTGTTCCTGGGCAGTTGTACCAGATGCCTCTTGTTCTTTTTCCCAGAACAGAGACTTCCATAAAGTGTTTGCCACTTACAGCTACGGAATAGGTCTTGGAGTGAGCTCTCCACATTACAGAGTGGCTGCCACTTAAAACCACACAGCAAATGCTTCCCCAAAACTTTTGTTGGGTTTTTTTTAGTTGTTTGTTTGAGATTGAAGATCATCCTCTTGAAAAAAAAGCAAATTTCAACATTCCATGAGGGAAAAAACTGCAATCTTTGAAGTAAAGGATGTTTTTGGTGGTTTATTTACCATTAACTACTAATGTTACAGCTGTTATGTGCATACAATCAATTAATTTTAAACAAAGGAACTTTATAGAAGATAATTTTCTCTTGGAAGAGGTGGGATTTATGCTTAAGTCCCAAGAAAGCCAGGTGTGTGTCCTGTAGCTGAGCTTGCCCTTGGCCATGAGGCCAGTTAACCGAGGATCACAGGAGCCTGGAGGCTGCAGCAGGAGATTCCCCTCTGGAAGAAACAAAAGGCTGTGAACATCTTGATTAATTTGCTTTGTGAAATCATATTCAAGTGGGAATTTACGTGACTACTTCATATGCTTGGTAAGATCCATTGACTTTGCTGGTTAGGTTTATTCTTTCCCAAAAATATGTGTTTTAATAATATGAAGGTGTCTTATGGAAGAAAAGCCCCACCTGCTGGAATTTATTCATATCATGAGTCAGATTTTGATTTTTCTGGGCTGTCAAAACTTTCCCCTGAAGTCTTGTGTGATGAATAATGGTTTACCTCATATGTTGTGTTATTGTATGGGGCAATCATGTCAGACTTCTAGTGCAAGTGTGATAAAGTTCGTAAAATCAGTATTTATTAAGTGATTTTTCTTTTAGATCTGTCTCTGCTTTACATTAATTAATGAGTTTTTCAAAACCATTTGACTTCCAGCAAGGGGGAAGCTCATGTTTAAAGGCAAAATAGTGGAACTGCTTAGACAGAGAGAGCAACCAAATAAGTGAATCCAGAGAAATTACATATTTTCCACCTCTAATTCCTTCCCTTTACTCTTTTGTGCAATGACAGAGTATCCATTCCTTGTGGAGAACCGTGAGTTTGCTGACGCTCACCTTGGCTGGGCTCCTGTGTGAGCATGAGCAGCACTTCATTTTTGAGGCTGCCTTGATCTTTCTGGAGGGTTTATGGAAGGAATTGTAACAAAGTGGTTATCCACAAATTCACATTTTAGTTCCTTGCATGTTTTAGGGATGCATTCTGTGAGGGCAGAAGCAGGAGCAATATTTCACAGAAAGTTTTAACTTAAAAATAGTATTTTGTCCCTGATGTTCCTGACAAAGTGCACTAATATTGGAGTAATGTCCTTTGCAGAGTGTTATGGTTGGAATGGATCAAAAATACAGCAATATAGGGGGTGAAGTACAAAGTAAAAGGGATCCTCACACTGGGACATCCCCACTGAGCATGGAATCATTACTCACTGGGATAACATGGGAAAGGTGGGTATTTTATTTTATTTTATTCTTTACACATACTTGGCAGTCATGAAGTTCCTACTGAGGCAAAACATTTGGCAGTGATAGAAAGGAGCTAAGTTAAAAAAAATATAGGCTGTAATTCATCAGAGGTGAATTGGAGAAATAATAAATTGCTGAAATTGGGAACAAAACCTGTGAGGTGCAGGGGAGGGTTATTTTCTCTCCTCAGAACTGGCCTACATGAGCAAGAAGATGAATGGTGCCCACATCTCACATTCCATGTGACATTCTCTCTGTCACTTCCAGAGGGAAGGACAGACTGGAGCTTCCTCTCCCTATACTGATCCCTTGAGAGGGAGATTTTAATTTTTTTTCCTGAAGCATGTTTTTATGTTGCCAAAAGTTAGCTTTTCATGTCTGAGTGGTCAGAAGGTATCTGTATTCCCCATCCGGCACCACTTCCTTGGCATTGTGCAATGACCTCTGTGGGAAATGCCAGTTCCAGGATGTCCTAGGTGGAGGCAACAAGGTGTGCTCATGGGAGAAGCTGCTAAATATCTTAAATATCCCAAGTATCCTGCTTCTCTTTGGAAAGTATCTGGGTCTGTATGTGGAAAATACTGTACTGTTTCAGGGGAGAAGCTCCACAGGGAAATGCTCCTGGTACTGTTCTCCTGTGGACAATGCTGCTGAAAAGGCGGTACAGGGCTGTGATTGTTCTGTATCTCTGCTTGCTAGGTTGAGGTGCAGTTATAACTCGTATATCTGAACTCAGTTACTGTGCCTGTGGACCCAGGGTATTCCAAATGAATAGGCCAAAGCTGATCCAGAAGCAGTGGGGTTTCCTTAGCTGATAGGTGGAAATAAATTGCCCACCTACTCCTCTAGATGGAAGCACTGTACTTGGATTTCATTCTCTTCCTGCTTGCTGCAAGCACGCATTTCTAACTACATCCCATTATGTTTTTCTACCTCACAATTTTCCTGCCGTCTGCATTCAGCAAGAAATAGCATTTTCTTGTAGGAAAAAAAAAATCAAATTGTAGGCCGTTATTTTATGTTCCCTCATCTGCATCTGGCAATTGTCCTGTGTGCAGCTCCCACTAGTGTGTGTTCCTTTTCTGGGCAGTGCTGGATGCAAGAGCAGACCATTTGAAATTGAGTTAGAAGAAGGAATTAAGGAATGATAAAAGGGTGGAACGTGCTTTCCTGTAGTGTGATTATTTTTAGGGTGTAACATAATAGAGGCCTCAGGCAGTGCTGTAATTCAAGCAATGGTCAGGTACTAAATGGGCTGTTACAGCTTAAGCTTTCCTTCTTTTTGTCTCTTGAATGCAGAAATTACTTGTGGAAGTGGCTCCCTACCCCAGACTGCTAGGGAAGAGACAAGAAACAGAGCTGATAATTGTTGTGATGATAAGAAAAAAAGGGTGATTTTTATCCTTGTGTGATTTTGATCCAAGTCACAAATTTCTTCTAGTGGTTGGAAGTCCTACTCCTGAAAGCACCAGGATGTGGAGGAAACAGAAGAATTCCTGGGTAACATGCCAAAAATGGGACAAAGGCACAGCAGTGCAGTGCCCAGCCATCCACAGGGCACAAAAGGGGGCTCCCCAAAGGCTGGGGCCGGGTGTGTGAGGGGGAGAAGGAGCAAGAATGGTGTGGGATGCATGTGAGCCGTGGGAAAGGAGGAGGAGCACAGGCAGCCATGGAATGGAGCATTCCTGCTCTCCATGCTTCAATTCACAATATTTCCAACTGGAAAATAACACAGGCCATCGTCCATCCCTGGGCATTTGTTCCCAGGAGCTGACTTGACAATGGATGGTGGAGGGAAGGCATCGTGACCCAGTGTTGTCTGGCTCTGCTGGCAATGTAAATGTTTAATAGAAATGCTGAGATAATTTGGGATAATTCCTCCTCAGTAATTTCTCTTTGCTAGTGTGCTTGCTGCTCACATTTAATTCTCATGACCTATAAAATCAACACTGGATTGTTTTGGTTCTTGTAAAGTATCTCTATCCATTAACATTCTGGTTATCATTAGGTCAAATTTAATGGGCTGTGCAGGCCCTATTGTGGTGCCACAGATTTAGGCAGGCTCCTGCTTTATGAGTCTCCAGGTTTGTTCCTCACTGCTGAAACCACCAGTACTTTTGGGAGTTATGTAAGCACAGAGGTTTCCTTCTCTTCTCTTATTTATTTCTTGTCTGAAATAGCAGTAATTTTCTTCTTTCATCTGATTTATATATGTATATATTTTAACTTTTACGTAGTTGCTTTCTGGTTTATTCAACTTCTCCCTACATTTGTATTCCAAACCTTCAAATGAAGGACAGCCTGGCATCTCAAAGCCCAGTTCTGGAAACATCTGATTATTTCATTTTCTTAGAAGATTTATATAGAATTGAATTGTTTTTAACAGCTGGTGATTTTAATGAATAACCCCAGCTGTGGACAGATGTTGATATTGTAGGTGCTTCGGATTTAGAGAGGCTCTCTTTTCCATTTAAGTTAATTTTGGGGCATAATAATACTTGTTTCTAGGATATAATACTTGTTTTTAGGATATTCCTCAAATAAACTTACCCATAAAACTATCCTGATGTTTTGTGTTAGGTCAGGAAAAAAATGAGCTAAAAAGAGAATAAACACCCAACCCAGTGAATTTGGTTGAATTTGGTTAATAGATGTGAATTTGGCAGATTTGCTCTTGCATGCTTTCTGTCTATTTTAATATGGCTGTAAAAATACAAATAAAAAATTTTAAAAGCAATGATTTTTATGATATGAAATATATTCAATGTATTTAAAATATATTATTTAACATAATTTAATATATTACTTACTGAAAGTAATATAATAAAAATACATTACTCAGGTTGTATTTGAAAAACTTACGGCTTTTGGCCAAAAGTCCACATGGTAAATTTAGCCAGGGATAGACGTAAGTGTGATTTAAATACAGAATATAGATATGGAATCACCTGGGGAAAAGGAGATGTGGCTCTGCACTTCCCTTGGTGCCCACTTTTGGCATGTATTTAATGGAAAGATTATGCATCCATTTATCAACACTATAAATTAATTAAGTTGTGAGCTTGACAGCAGGAATGACTGGGAGAGAATACAGCTGGGATATAAAAAACACCCCCAGACCGTCAGAATAGCCCAGTTTCTAACAATGAGGAGGTAGAGCTCCTACAGGAGACGTGTCTGGGGCTGTTTCTCTGTCATTACACTGGAATGATAAATTTGGGTTTCAAGATTGTTTAAAGGCTCGTTGTTTATTACTGATGGCATTAAATTCATTACAGTAATTATGAATTATTGGTAATTTGTGTGTTCTTTAATTGAAAGCATACTTTTCATTAGAAGTTGACTTTATTGATGCAGGCATTAACTTCTGAAATTCAGAATTGGAGTTTGTGTGTGTGTTTGTGTATATGTATAAACCTTAGATTGCTGCACTTTTCAGCCCTGCCATCAGTGTAAAAAAATTTATCCCAGAGTGTAATCTCCAATTAGTATTGTCAGTAAAACCTGACGTGGGTTAATGGAAAGGTATCCACTGGCTTGGGCGATTTTCCCTTTAAATGAAATCCAAAAGAAAGAGTGACATGCTGTTCATAGAAGAACCAGAGTTCAGGAGGAGACCCAGGAGTAGTAACTGTCAGTATTCATTTAAAAAAGTAAAGTTGGCTGTCCCTTCAGTTTGTGTTAAGTGTAGACCCTAAAGGTTTTCCAACTCTTCCTTCCAGATCCTTTTGGAGATGTTCCATGTGCCAGCCATGTATATCTAAAATCCACATATTTGTGTGCAGGCTTGGTATCAGAAATGCCTTTTTCATTTTGAGTGGACAACTTCATATTTTCCACGTGCTTCATGTTATGTGGCATTGGATTTGGAAAATAAAACAACGACTGCTGCATGCTGCTCCTCCTCCTCTCTTGAAAAGGGCATGGAGCTTCCTGATGGCCTAGCCTCCCACAACTGTTCTTTTCCTGGAGTTTTCTTAGGGAGGCAGCTTGGACTTGTGAGTCTTCCTCCCATTTTGACAGTAGGAAAAAGAAGGGGATGAAGAGAGAAATAATGTGCTGAAACTTCTTCCCACTCGGGCATGGAATCCACAGGTATCCACAAAACCACTTTAAATAGTATTGTGGAATAAGGATCTCCGTGGGAAAAATGTCCCTCCTGTGTATCCTGGGATTTGGGATCATATGCAGAAGGAGAGGACAGCTTTGCCTCCAAGTGCAGTGAAGATTCAGCTGATTTTTAAAAACTTTATTGCTGCCAGTTCCACCTTAAGGTGATTTTTTTCTTATTCAAATGGTCTCTTAATGGTAAAAGCTGCAAAATCTGTCAAAACCGTATTTTTCAAAGTTCTGCTCTAGCTACCTAAAAGTGAGAGGAGTTGATCTTTCCTTCGTTTCCACTTCTGAATAGCAGTCAGCTCAAATTCCCAGTATCCATGTCTTCTCAAGCAAATGAAAAGCATGAATTCCTCAGCCTCTGAGTGAATTTTACTTTATTATTCTGGTTTCAGTTTGTGTGATTGCTCAGATTGATAATAAATCACCTTATTATCAGGTTGATTATAAATCACCTGTTAACTGGCCTTATCACCTGCCTGAGCAAAGTATGTTACATTTCAGTCTTGACCTCTTGTAGGTGTGATGGTCAAGAGCACCAACCCTGGTCTTCAGATCTCTGCAACCAAGTTACATTTGTAGTCTCCCTAGGATCAAAGTAAAATTCCATTCAATTTGCTAAGAATTTACTTACCTTTGTTTCACTATTTATGCTGAAGGATGTTCTTTAGGTTTACAAATTTTAATTTTTGTTTAATACAAACTATTTTGTTGCTTCCACAGTTGCTTCTTTTAAATTTGGTAATAAACTTCCATTAATTCTCAGAATTGCTTTACAAGGAAAAATTGTCATCATAATTTAAATTATTTTAAGTTATTTTTTCTGAGCAGAAGAAAAATCTATCCAATACAAAAAGGAAGCAGACATTCCCCCTCAGGCATTTTTTTCCAAGGGGAAATACCTTCTTTTCTTAGGGGTAAATTGTAGAGGAAAACATTAATGCACACGAATGTTACCTTGCATATAAACCAGCACAGATCAATGGCTTCTGTGGGTGCAATTTATTACATCCACTGAATATTTGACACTGAGATTTTAAATGGGAGTTTTGGAAGTGATTGCTGAGCCTTCAGCCTCCTCTAACTCTGCAATTCAATTTTGCATTTCCCATGAGGGATGGTTTCCTGGTAAATGATACGAGATCTGAGGGAGACACTTGTCATCAGTTATGTCACAGGTCCTGATGTTCACTCACAAAATACAAAGAGCAATTTGAAGGTTTTTTTTGGGGGGAGGTTTCCCTCCATTTTTGCTTCCAAATTAGATGTTCCATCTATGGTGAAATTTTCTTGGAGTTAGTGAACTCTGTATTCGGACCTTGCTGACATTTTAAGAATCTCTAAATACAAGAAAATATGTTTTTAGAAAAGCAGCAATGTTTTCGAGACACGAAATGGAAATGGAGGATCCTGAAGCTAATCATTAACCATTCATTAAAATGGTTGTTGGTCATGTTAATTGGGGGTTATGGCCTTCAAAGAAAAAGTGACGTCTGCTTTACCTCATGTGTGCAGAATAGGGAGGGAAGAGAGAAAAATATATAGTGGTGAAAGCAAATCACCTTGGTGGAAAACTTCTTGAGGTTGCTGAGGACACGATGCTTGAGATAAACTGACCCCTTTTTCTATCTATGGCAATTTTTTAATGAAAGAGGAAAAGGACCTACTGATCTTTTTCAGCAGAGCTTAATAATGGATGATCCTGATGAGCATTCCATGTAAAAAGCAAAGCCTGCAGATCTCATTACCTGGGCCTCCCAGTTGTGCATTCCCATCCAACAAGAGGAATGGAAAATACACTTGACACAGTTAAGAGGTTATAGTGGGCAGCATTCACATTTCTGATTCCATTCCCAGTGCATTTCCCTTCTTAATAGGGATAGAAGAGGCCCCTGAGGTCATCTAGGCTGTCTTCCCTCACACTGGCGGAGACACGTGGCTGGCTGCAGTGAATGGCAAGGGGAGAGCAAGAGTTGGGTCCTAGTTCATTGATTAGCAGTTGATGTAATTCTAAGTCGCTAAAATTCTGTTTTGCCCGCATTCATTTTCGGTAAAGCTCTTGATTTCTCTGCACATCTATAGCCAGAAACTCTGGGTAGAGGTGCTGAACCTTGACTGGAGTGTGACAATGTGGCCGATTCTCCATCATGCTGACCTTTGTGCAAAGCACAGAGTAGTGAAAACCACCCAAATTCCATATCCCTCTGTGCTAGTTTAACAGGACATTCCAGAAAACAATAGTCCTGACACAAAGAAGACTAGAATTGTAACGTGGTGACAACAAGCAATGTAAGGTGCAAGCTTTGAGGTGAATTAAATTTGGGAAGGTGGAAGCCGAGCCCAGCAACTTGAGGAGCTGCTGAGGAGGAGAATGAGATTAACAGGGTAAAATATCTCCTGTTTAAGGTTGGCCTCAGGCAAGAACGAGTTTGTCAGTGTAATATGTTGTTGAATTTTAATATGGAAATGTCTCCTGGCATGTATTTCAAACACACTACAAATAGTGATATTGATCTGACCTTCAATTAATGGTCCTCTGTGAAAATTGAATCTGGGTTTGAACGGCAAATAGCTTTAATATTCTGAGGACAGTGGATCATTTGCACAGCTCAGTAAGAGACTATAAATCACCAGAATTAGGGCTTTTTTTTATTATCATTTTAATGCAGGCTTGCTTTCCCCAGAGCAAAGGACCAGGAGTGTGATAAATCATTAAAAAATCATGGAGACTTTGTCAGTAGGTATGGATGACAAATAATCTACTAGGAGTTATTTGAAATCCATTCATTCCTGCTCTCTATTGCCATGTCTTTAAGATATCTGCTCTCTTTTGGGATAGAATGAACACTCTCCCTTTAGCTTTTACACAATCCATGGGTGTCTTTCCACTTTTGGTCCTCACAGAGCATCCATCCTAAAGGCCATTTTTTAGAGGAGTCTGAGACAGAACCAATGCTGATTATTCCTTGAGATGGGAGTAGCCAGATTATTCCTCATGGCTTCTTCCAGCTGTGTCTTCTGTACATTCTATGTATGTGTGTTTGTGTATATGTATAAACCTTAGATTGCTTCATTGCTGCAGCCCTGCAGCAAAAAAACCGAACCAAACCCCCAGAAACACACTGAAAAACAAAACCAAGACCAAACAAAAAACCCCCAACAAACCAAACCAAAGAAACAAAAATGTTGGCAAATTACCCTTCTTAGCCAAGAAATAACATATGGTTTCACTGAAGTTGATGCTGATATTGAGCAGTTTCCTAGAGAGCTGTTCATGATCAGGCTGTGAATTTTGCAGGTTTACTCTTAATTGATTTCCTATGTGGCCCAGAGAAAACAATGTTCTTAAAGGACTTGGAAGCCTCTAATTAAAACAGAAGAATTTCAACCAGTCCTGGCTTCCACGGCACTGTGAAATGCCCAAGATGAGAGATCAGCTTGAATGCGTGCAATTCCCTGTCCAGCTAACCTCTGCTGGGGATTGACAGGAAGGATTTCCTTCTGGAAACTCCTTCACTCTTGCTGTCCTGTAAAGAGCATTTTGCTGTTCAGGTTACAATCTAAATCAGCTGCTTGGCTCTCCCCGAGAGCTGCTGAATTAACGTGATGTGACCCAGGGATGCAAAGGGATTTCTTTCACTATTGGGGCCAGGATTCTCGGGAGAACACAAAGATGGGTTTCCTAGACAACAGCTGATGTCACTGGCAACTGGGGGAAAGTACAGAGGCTGAGAGGGGAGTTTATGGAGAGCAGGGATCAATTTAGGGGAAAAAAAATCTGAATAGCAAAGTTACAAATTTTTACAAAATGTAAAACTCAGCAGAGAGGTCTGTTTCTGAAGTCTAGAAACAGCTCTTGGGGTATGAGAAATAAAAATCCCTCACAAAGAAATGCAGTTTAAAACACAAGTACATCATCTCTTGAAGTCTATGTGCTGCAGCCTCAAAGTCACAATCCTGATTGAGCTTTTTCCTCAAAATAAAACAATCCAGAATGATAATCCTGCTGGAATAAATCCAGATGGCACCATGGACATTATTTCATTTGGATGAAGTTTTACTTAAATTCCATGCAGGATAAACAAACCATCTCTCCTTTGCTCTGGATGTGCTCACGGTAGGAAGACTGCTGCATAGTTCTGGTTAATATTTAAGTGGCATTCCTGACAGCAGAGTTCTGTGCATCAGCTTGACAAACCAGCTTCTGTCTAGCCCTGTGGTTCACGTCTGAAAAACAGGTTAGAAACGTGGATGCATCATTCATTTGCATCAGCAGCTCGAGGAGGATTAAATTTCCCTCATCTGACCATTTTAAAATGACTTAAAAGATTATTTTTCTTTGCTTAAAATGATAGCTCTTTGGGCTAACAATTGCTTTTAGAGAACTATTTTAGGATCCTAGAGGTTTTGAGGCTGCATTTTCCCAGACTTCCAAGCTGATCTATTGGCTTGCTGCCATCAGCAAGGCAGGGGCTTTTCCTCCCCCTTCACCAGTTCTCCTGCCATTCCATTGCCTGCTCCGGCCAAACAAAAGGTCTGCTTTTGTTCCATATTGACTAATTAGCTTCCAGATGGGTTAGTGAGTGGAATTGTGTCATGGATGGTCCTGGCCACCATCAGGCTGATGCCAAGCAAAGTGGGAGACCAGGGGGTTGTTGGCTGCCCCTTCTATTGGCAGGCTTTTATCGCATTACCCTCCTGTTTCGTGGAGCTTCAGCCTCAGGGGAGAGAATGAGGTGTGTGCTGAGGAACAGCAGTTCTCAACTGTGGCCAAAGTTCAGTAGCACTTTTTTCTGTAGTCTTGCACCAGGACTCTTCAGCTGAGGATTTGATAACCTTTCACAGTAAATTCTCTTGAATTAACTAATGTGACAGAAAAAAGGAGGATGGGAACTACAAGTCAGTCAGCCTTGTCTCAGTCTTTAGGAAGATCACGGAGCAGTTCCTCATGAAAACTTTTACTGGCACACGAGGAGCATGAACTCCAAAGGTCTCTTCCAGTCTAATTTTTTTCCTCACCTGTCATTGCTTTGCCTCTTTTACAAATGTAAACTAACTTTGACCAGTGCTGCTTTTAATTGTGTTTATTAGAAAAAGGAGGAATAGCAGTAAACACTTCTGACTTTATTGCTTGCTTTAAATTACATCTTTTCTTCTCTCAAAACTCTTAGAAAAATATCGCTCACATTGGGCAAATATGTTGGTAAAGTTTGTTGGAATAAGAGCTTCCATAAATTCAGAGCTCTGGGACAAGGCACTTTATTGAGCTGCTTGCTGGATCAATTTTCCTCTCTACTACCTGCCAGAGGATGTCATGCTGTCCTAGGTTGAAAGACAGGTATCTGCTAGGGAAGGCAGGAGCCTCCCTTGGAAACCTCCTCCCTCAGAATTACTATAAATTTGAAATTAAGTGGCTTTCAGGCAGGATATGGGGAAGGAATAGCAGTCCTTTACTAGTGTGCACAACAAGGTACACAAAACAACAATAACTGTGTTGTTAACAACAAAGAAACAGAATCAGGGACCCCGTGGCAGAGACGGGAAGAGGATTGGGGGGGAAGGCTTTTCGCTTCACAAACCTCCCGGGCTNGGCCAAACTCTTTGTCTCGTAAAGTACCCATAATATCAGACATCAGGTTCCCCCGAAACAAATGGGAGAAAATTCTCTAGGTAAAAAAGAATAAAAGGAATAACACCCAACCGCTGACACATGCTTACATAAAAATTGTGCAATAAATGAGCCAAATTTCTACTTCTTGCACTAAAAAAGTATTCTTGCATTAAATCTTTACAGTCTCCTCCAAGAAAGCTTTGACTTCAGCAGGAGGGTAGCCTGAGGAAGGGAACAAAATTCAGCCTAGACTGTGTATTCAGTGAGGATTTATTTTGTGCTTTATGAATCTGGAATGAAGGCTTCCTAACAGATGTGAGAGATTTTGCTGAGAGGAATTGTCAAATCTCTGTGTGAAAAGCTTTCTCCCTGGTTTTATTAGTGAGCTGTATCCATGCAAGGAATTCTGTTGTAAATAGAGCTAAAAATGGGTGTCACAGTAGCAGTCTCATCATGATTTTATTATCAAGGCAATGCACTCTTGCTTCTAATAAATGCATTGCAAGGCAATGCATTTGCTTCTAATTCTTTTCATTGTGACTTTCTGTACTCTGTCCCAGCAAAACATCAAGGCAGTGAGGCGCTGCTGCTCCTGGGCTTCTGTGCACTGGCAAAAGTTGTGCCAGGGTTATTGTGGGAGTTGTATTTAAATTGGAAAGCATTTCAAAATCAGCACAGCTTCAAATGTTACTCCCTGCAAGAAGTGAAGTGTACAAAAGTAGCTTCCAGAGACACTTCTGAGTGCTGGAGAGATTATTTTCATTCTCCAAGGCGCAGGACACTTAAGAAGCTTAACCAAAAACTGCAGGACTTCGTTGTAGAACCCTGGGCTGCTGCCAGGAAAACTGAGCCATTTTTCTTTCTTAATTTTTTTTTTTAAATTTCATTGCTGACAACTCATGGATTAAAAATAAAACAAAAAACCAACCAAAAATAAAGCAAACAAAAAACCCCAAGCACAAAAGAATTAGTGGCTAAATGATTTCTATTGACTTTGCTGTGTAAGATACTTGGATTCTCAGAAGCTAAAATTAGATTGGCATCATATTTAAAGCCCTGGGATTTGTCTTGGTCAGTAGAACTGAAATAAAAGCAGTTGGCAGAAACCTTTCTTTCCTACAGAGGTATCCTGGTAAAGTCTACTCAATTATACATCATTTATCAATGATAGTTGTCATGAATAAAAATTCTGAGGTGTTTTTTTTTCCCCTTCCCCCCCAGTTAATTATAAAATGTCCTGTATTTTTCTATATATTAATTGTTAATGTTATATCAGTTTGATACAGCTCAACCCTCCTTTTTTCCCTCCCCTTCCTCCACTTCCCCCCTCCCACCGCTGCTGCTGTCTGGAACAAACAAAGTCCTGCAGCCCCAAGCAACCACCAAACCACCCCCCGCCCCGAGCTGGGTCCCCCAGGGCTGTCGGAGTGGCGGACCCAGACCGGAGCAGGCACACAGGCCCGAGCCAAGGTGGGGGACACGCAGCAGCGGCGGGGAGCCGAGCCGAGGCAGGGGCAGCATGCCTGGTCCCGGCGCCTGGTCCCGGCACGGGCAGCGCCAGCGGCAGAACAGCCGCCTGATCCCACGTGCAAACAGCACGGGCAGGGTGACCGCAGCACTGGCACGGGCGAACCACATGGCGGGGCGGGCTGAGCCACGCGGAACGGCGAGGAGGCGCCTGGACAAGCCGAAGAAGCCTCGTGGTGGTGCTGGGCTCCGAGTGTGGACCT
>VXBQ01013118.1:233782-252662 GCA_013400175.1 Phainopepla nitens | reverse complement strand
GGAGGGGGTTGCCATAACTTCTAGAGGACTGAAGCAAGATCAACCTAGACCTTCGAGCCAGCATAAAGTAGTCCACCCGTGGGAATGGGTGTTCCTGCGAGGACAGAAGCTCCCGCTGTGCTTCTGAGCAAAGCTGAATTCCTCCTTCTTGGGGTCGTATAACCAGGAACAGTGGCGGGATTCCAGAACCCTGTAAGCCCCCACCCCAGAGCTGATTTTCCTTCATAAAGGCATTGAAAGGTGCTGATCTCCTGCCCAGTTTATTTACTTCAGTAGTGGTGTCATGGTTATATTAATTAATTGCTAGATTTAGTCAGACTAAACTTTAAATCTCTCCAAACAAAGACCTCTTTTATTATAAAAAACCAACCTCACTTGTTAAACTTCTGCATTAAAATATAGAAAGTTCTCTGCTGTTTTTGTTTTTCCTCCTACTACAGCTCAGCATTAACAACAGAGCTTTTGGTCATCATTAACTAATACAGATGTTAATTAATTAATCATGCTTGCATAGTTCTCTATTAAATTTCCAGTCTACTAAAATTCATCCCTTCTGTTCCCTAAGGGTATTTGGTATTTCAGCAAGGTCTTCTGTTAATTTTCTCTTTTCCACACCACATTTAACCTTTTTCTGCTGTCATTTAGAGGCATTATTATCTCAGTTATCCTCTCTTGAACCTCCTATGTTGTCCATTTTTTTCCCTTTCTCTAACCAGATCTGTTGCCCCAGATTCTCTTCTGATTAAGTGTAAAAACTCAGGAAAAAAACCTGAATCAGGGTTAACTCTACTAGAAGTCAGATTGTAGAATTCAGACCTGACTTCTGGTTCATATTAAGATGCAATTGCTTTGATTTGTATTTATTTGTAATAAGATTTATCACTGTGTGTGATCAGCCATTGGCTAGTAAATTGTGTCTAGCTTATATGGAGACCAAAAAAATTAGAAACTTGGAAAGATTAGAAAATAGAAAGATTCCAGGAATGATTTAGAATCTCAAAATCATCATCAGTAATGAGAAACTAAAGAAGTCCAACCTACTCCAATATAAGGGAACTTGGAGAAAAGCTATAGAACCTTCAGGGAGAGGATTGCAGAAAGATCTGAAATGAAGCAAAATGCAACAAACCCCTGAGTTTGAGAACTGGAGACATAGTAATTCAGGGTACATTTCAGACTGGCTAAGAGTAATTAACCATCAGAACAATTAACCTATTGACAAAGTGAATTTGTTGAAGTATTTAAATTGAGACTAAGTATTTTTCCTAGATATCTGGTTGTTCAGCCAGGAATTACTGGGTGAGATTCCTTGGCACTGCTTCCTGTATGAAGTCAGGATATTTCATCACAGACTCTTTCAGCCTTGAAATTTAAGGCTCCAAATGTCATCTGCTCATACCTAATTTTATTTTATTTTTTTCTTTCTAAGTGTTTGGAGGAAAACACAAAACATCTCCTCTCTTGGAGTTCTCGCCCACACACATTCCCAACTCTTTTCCTGGGAATCGTGCAGAATATGGCTTTACTCCTTCTCTTTACTTCTGCCCTGTAATACAAAATCTCTTTCAATTTAGTTCTGTTCTTTGCTATTGCACTGGCTGGAGTTTGATTGTGGTGGTTGCTCTCCTGTTGATGTTTCATTTCCAGCTGGTTTTATATACATATAGACATAAATATGTATGTAAATAACAATGTTTCCTGCAGGCCATGTAATTATACCTGCAGATTTTCTCTCTGCCAAACCTTTCCTGTATAGCTGCGTGCTCAGTGAGGCAGTGGGAGATTTGTTAAGCTGGCTCTCTGTGGGTAAATCCATGCTGCAATTTAGGCATCATTTGCTAAGTGTTCCATGCCAACTGTCTCCTGGTGGTTTTATTATTCAAATCATGCTTGTAGAGCTGTCTGTTTGGTTTTTTTTTTCCCTATTCTTCTTGCTCTGTCTAATAAATGTAACACTAGCTTCATCCTACTGTTCTGTCAATCCCAAGGAATCTCTTCCTGCTGTTCCCGCTGCACAGCTTTGGCTGATTTCTGCCAAGTCGGAACTTGAGTGGGAGAACTCTCTTCCCACTTGGTTTTGTGTGCAGCCCCTCCTCTCTCTCTTTGTGTAAACCAAGTGAAGGATAATGAAGTTTTATGCCTTGTAGGACAACTTTCTTCCGTTTATACATCTTCTTTCTCTGGTTTCTTTATCCACAAACCTGCTTTTCTCATCTACCTGTTGCTCCTTGCCTGGAAGCACATCCTGTATGGCATTTGGCCTTCACCTTGATTGCCCAAATCCCCTTCTCTCCAATGTCCTTGCTACAAAACTGTGTTTTAGTGCTGCCTGTGCAGACAAACAATGCCCACCCATGGATGAAGTGCTCTGGCACTAAGCAGCTCATTGCTGTTCTCTGCACCTCAGGTCTGAGCTGGAAGTGTAACATCTCTTCAAGGAAAGGGTGTTGTAGCCTGTTGCTAAGGCACTGATGACCCATTTTTATTCTCCCTCCTGCTGTTCAAAGACAAAAGAAGGTGAGACCATCCGAGGGAGTTCTCATGATTAATTGGTCTCTGTTACCTGTCCCAGAATGCAGATTGGAACTGGAACATGCTGGCTCCCCAAGCTGAATTCACAGAAAGCAGCTGGGGGCTTTTCTAATAAGCAGCAGCAACACACAGCTGCCACTAAATGTGTGAATGGCCTTTGAAATAATGCCTTGCTTCAGCTGCACCAAAGCACCTCTGGCTTTGGATAGAGTTTTTTAAGCCCATTTGCATACCTGCCCTCATTGTCTGTGCCAGCCAGAGAGAGGCACTTTAAGGAGGATGCTTTCCTGCATGTTACATTCACGTTCAGGTTAAAGCCTTGGGAGGTGCCTGATTTCCATTCTTCTGAGCGCATCCTCCCTGATGAACTGATCCTTTGGCACGTTAATAATGGGGAATCAAGTGAGCTGCAGCACTTGTGCCATCACTGTGGTGCTTCAGCAACCCACTGCCACGTGGGAATTTGTTTTCCAATACTTAAGAAGTGAGAAAAGTGACACCCCCTTCACATCAATGGAGAACAGCAGCCCACAGATGGAGAAATGCATCTCTGTCTCTGCAACAAGGAACATTGGAATCAGCAGGCCTCCTCAAAGCAGGCAAATTTAGCATTCAGATGAGTGTTGGAAGAAATCAGAGAAGGGCAAGCTACACTTTCAGCCCAGGAACATAAAAAAGATTTGGACAGACTGGAAAGGGATCTCCAGAGCCACTTCTAAGGCCCTGTGGCCAAATGGAGAGATGTCTCACTTAAAAGGAGACTTGATGGGAGAAGGGGCAACAGGAGATAGGGAATAATTAACTGGGCCCTTTGAAGTCTTTAAAAACATGGTTGGCAATTTGGTTGAAAAATACTTTGCAGTGACTTAATCTGCTCTGAAAATGAGCCTGTTTATTGATCCTTGTTTATGGGTTTGCTTCTAGGAGGGGTGGGCAATGTAGGGGTCCTGATGGCACTTTTAAGGCACTTTTACTTCAATTTTTGTTCCCTTTAGAAGCCTCCAAGCACATAACGTGTGGTCATGTTCCACAAGTGTCACTAGCTTAGCAGATGTTGGCATTTGCAGCACACTGACTTGGGGCATTGCAGAAAATAACTGTGTTGTGCTTTCCCTCAAAGCCTGAGGCTTTATCCTGCCTGCATTGCTTTTATGCCTGGGGGAAACTCAACTTTAAGTCAGAAGTGCTGGATCACCAGGCTTCAAGTTCTTAATTCATATAGAGGAGTCGTGCCTACAGGAGCAGGCATTTGTTCTGGGGCAGATTGCCCAAATTGCTCAACCCTTACCCCATGAGGGGTGGCTGAGTCAGAACTCCACCCTTGCCACTGTTCACAGCACCATGAAGCAACTGATACCCATGTCCCAAGCCTCTCTTTGAGGATGTGAAAGTGGAGACCCTGAATTACTTAAGAGTGTGAAGCGTTCCAGGGATCCAACCTGGCAGTAAAAAGCCTTTCCTTGTTTGTTTTCAAATGGATAGGAATAGCAATAGATAGGAAAGCATAATACAATTCATGTATTAATAAATTTATAAATAAATTAATATCTATCATAATTAATATATATGATAGATATATTCACAGAATCATTTCAGTTGAAAAAACCCTTTAAAATCAGCAAGCCCAGGCACTCCCACAGCACGGCCAAGCCCACCACTAACCCATGTCCCCAAGTGCCACATCCACATGGATTTTAAATCCCTCCAGGCATGGGGACTCCAGCACTGCCCTGGGCAGCCTGTTCCAATGCCTGGCTATCTAGATATTTAAATATAAATATATATAAAAAATATATACATATGGCATTTCAGTAACTGCAGGTGGTTGGGTAGTGTGCTGTGGTGCAGAAGTCACTTGAAACAGTCAGCATCTCCTATAAAATCCCAGCTTTAGGACAGAAGGGGTAACTGCAGTGAAGGCTGTGGTGAGCACAAATAACACATCATGATGATGTTGTACGTGGCTAGGGCTGTGTCACACCCTGGGGAAACCCAATCTGGCTCAGGCCTTCCAGAGACTTCTGTGCCACTGCTCATAAATTCACTTTAATGCTGCTGGGTGGTACTCAGCACTCTTGGGGCACTGTGAGTATAAAAGGTGCAGCAAATATTTCCTGTATTCCCTCCAGAGCTCATCCAGCCCAGACCCTATCACTGTAGTACAACCCAGCTGCTGTCAGGAGCCTGGGGATGGCAGTCAAGGGGAGTATTCAGCTTCTTATTTCTGGGTTATCATAAAATGAGCTGTTCTGCCCTGCAATCCACAGACAGACAATCTGGGACAACAAGGCACATAACATCATTTTGATATTTTGAGAAACAGGGACAAAAGAATTAGAACAGTCTTGTTGGCTGTCTGCCTTCAAAATTTCTTTCTGACAGCCAGTAAGAATTTTTCAGTAGGGAAAAAATTCTAAGATTTTTAACTGTGATTTTTATTTTTAGGCAAAAAGGCAATTTATTGACATTTTTAGCAGTAAATGCAGCTATAAAAAAAATTGAAAAAAAGGTATTCTGAGCCTTCTAGCAATCAAACCATATGATTGCATTTCCCTTGTCACTATAATTTACTGCAAGGACAATGTTGATGAAAATTAGACAAGATTTAAAATTTTCTGTCATGTTGACAGGAATTTTGTGTCAATTTTAATGGTATCACACATCCCAGTTTTATAACACAAATTTTACTGTAGAACTTGAAATCACTGTTGGATCTTACGCATGTAAAATTAATAAACAGATACAATTCAGTTTGACTTAATAAGTGACTTGATGTCCTGTACAACAAATTGTGAATTATAGAAACAAACACCACTCTTAGGGAATTATTTTTTTCTGCTGCCTTTGCTTTTAATCCACTTTACTGTTATTAACTTTTACCAAATATAAGACCTTATGAGCAGCATGCAAACAGTACAACCCATGCAGGCCTAAGTTGTCTCTACAACACCATTTAAAAAATAAATTATTGCTTTAAAAGAGATAGCACTGCTGTGCTGGTGATGAAGGAAAACTCTGAGATGAGACCATAACGAAGATGAGGCTTTAGATCTGAAACTTGAGTAACTTTGGTGATGGAGGAGGATGGATTTGTCCTGTTCTCATTGGAACTGTGACCCTAAAAACTCCAGCTGGTATGAATCAAACTCTCCCAGACCTTCAGGGACATGCCGACATGCACAAAATGAATACCTCGGTAAATGAAATTGCATTGAATTTCTTCCTGGGAACAACTGTACCAGTTTTTTCCTGGGATTTTGTTTGAAGACCTGCAAGAAAAAACTTGGGATTAAGACAAAAATGCCCTACTTTGCTGCTGCCTGTAGGTGAGACCCAGCATTGACCATCCCATAAATTCTCTCAATTAAATGCTGTGTCTGCCAGTCAGGATAAAATAGGTGTTCAAGATGATACCAACATGATTTATAAAGGAATATGTGTAACTAAGGAGAATTTGCCAGACAGCTGGGTTAAACTGATTTATGGAATATTTTTACAAGCCTGAACATTGCCATATTTTACTTGGGCAGATAAACATCTGGTGAGACATAGAAGTAGTCACAGCTGGTTCTCAGTTTCAGGATGTTTTTCAGTTTGTAACCTATAGGGAAATTTGAATGTAAACTGCAAGTTGTCTTTAAAATCTGATTTTAGACCCTTAAAGAGTGAAAGGGAGATGCTTTGTTAGCTTTAACAGAGTTAATTTCTGGTTGATTTAGCTACCTGTTGATGCTGAGATATTAGCCTGGACCTGGTCACCAGATTTCCTTTCTTCACTGCCCCCCTTACAGATTTCAGCTGGAGATTTCAAAAGTCAGTCTGCCAGTTAAAATCTTTAAGATCAAAAGCAACATCAAATTTTTATAATTATTTTTTTATTGGCTAACTTAGTTTTATGTTCTGCATCCCTGGAATAGGTCAAAGCATATTTTCAAGCTGTTCACAGTACTCTGCAGTGGGCAATGATGAAAAAAAAAAACCCTGATTAGGAGTGAGAAACAGAATTAAATAAAAAAAGAATGTTTCTAATCTAAAACTCAGTTTGTTCTGAAGGAAGCATAGTGAAAATTTTATGATTTGAAAATACAAACCCTGATATTTTTAAATTATTCTTTATAATTTTGTAATGGAAATGGAATCCCTGTGAATCTCTACTCAGTTTTAGGCAACCCCTAAAGAGGGGAAAGCTTTAAAAGCTGTGTATATACTTATACATAACTATACTTCTATTTATTGACCTTTTACTGTCCTTTACTGGGAAGATACTGCAAATTACTTTTAATTAAGGTAATGATCCCTAGGGAAGGGACAGAGAAAGAGGAAAATTCCACTGCTTGGGAACCTGAAGTGAGGGAAAGGGGAATTAATTGTTAAATTGGATTGCAAATAGCAGATCAGAGAAATTCTGTAGTGTAGAAAACTCTGACTCTGAAAGTTACATATCATTTCTCCCTGCTGAATTTTCTTGCTCTTTACAGAACTGCTCTGAAATGGATGCTGTAATTTTTTTTCAATGTGATGATTATTCATTAGCCATGAATATTCAAGATTTGAGCTATTATTTGAATGCAGTTGGCCAGACACGTTGTATGTATTGCCTGCTTCTTAATTGGAGAAAAACAGAGCAATTCTTTGTTCAAATATTTGCGTCCGTACATTTTCCATTTTTTTTTTTTTAAACAATAGTCATACATTTAAATTTAAAGTGGCCATGACATAGCTCGATACCCAGTCAGGAATAAAATTCTCTGGAAGGATAACTTGACTGTTGAACTTGGAGAGCAGATTTATAAGTGGCACAAATATGGATGATGAGTTGCAGTGTCTGGTTTGTCTTTAAGCTCATATTTAATAGAATAATTTAGGTTGGAAAAGACCTCTAAGATTATCAAATCCTACCCCCAACCCAGCACTGCCAAGGCCACCATTAAACCGTGTCCCCAAGGGCCACATCCACGGGGATTTTGGTTCCCTCCAAGAATGGCAGCTCCACCACTGCCCTGAACAGCTGTCCCAGGGCTGGACAATCCTCTTGATCAAGAAATTCCTGGAGGCATGAAAGGGGAAAGCAGAAATAAGATCAGTGCCTATGGAGAATATGGCTGAGAAGTTCTGACCATGCCAGGACTCTCAAGACGATATAAGAAATCCCTTAAAAAATTAAGCTCCCTATTTCCATGTATGTGTGCAGCGCTGGCCTTGCAGAGGTGGGACCTTCTCTTCTTTTATTTTTTCCTTCTTTAATATTGAGGATTTGGGATCACTTTTTATTTCAGTAGCTGTTTTGGGGCTTCATTTTCTTCTTCCCTGGATATTTTGGTAATACATTTGTTGCTCCCAGCCCATCAGGTTTCGAGCTGAGGGAAGGAACACCCACAGAGCATGACAGCCTGTTTGTGGCTCCTCAGTTAGGGACAAGGCCGCACTTTGAGCTTGGATGAGCTGATAAGGGGAAATACTGGGGCTCATGAGGTGAAATGGCCCTGGAAATCACCTGTCACTTCATAGTCCCACTTGGATTAATTCCTGCCAGTGCCTCCGGAATTTCCCATCCTCTCTCCAGGCAAGATCCTGTTCCTTCCCTCAAATGTCCTTGCCTCCAGCAGGGGCGGGAGGCCTTGTGGGGTTTCTGCTGTCCTCCAAAATCTCTTTGGAGCTGTCCCACGCATCTCTTTGGTCCCGGAGGGCAGAGTAGGTGCACAGACTATGTTTGGCCATCCTTGTGCTCACCTCACACTGGGGAGATCCAGCTCTGGATCTCTGCACTCCAGAGAATCTGTCTCTGCAGCAATCCTTTGGCTGTCCTGCTCCAATGGGCCTAGCAGAGGGCTGAGGCTCCCCAAAAAACCTGAAGAATACTCACCACCACAGAATATTCATGGCTCTTGCAGTTTGTTACAAGCCAGGTTGCTCTCTGTGTGATGGAAAATGATCCCATGCTCATGTTCAAGTTTTCTTCCTCAGCTTTCCTTCTTTTCCTCGTGACCAAGTGCACTCCTAAAGGGAAAGGGAGATCAGTCTGCTCCATGCACTGTCAGTTCTAGTACAGCCAATATGTGTAACAGGATGTTTTTTTTTTTTTTCTGGGGGCAATAAAAACTGTATGAGATTGCAAAAGGTTTATGTATGTTTTATAGCAGGAGCAACCATTGGAGCAAAACTACATTGTTTTCCTTTTTCATGCTCCCTTTCTGCTTTCAGACCACATCACTGTGAAGTCAGGCAGGAGGTTCTTCAGCTTCACAGCATGACTCAGGAAAAAAAATTAGCAGTAATGTTATGTATTTATGCAGTGGCATTAAGCAGGTTTTAAATGTTATAAATCAAACAGACAGGAGGTTAGATAAGTTAATGCAGAATGTTTCCCAGTCAGATCCCCTAATCAAGCAGGAAACTCAAGGTGTAAAATATCTAGTGGCATTGACTGAAGTCAAAGGCTGGTCTCTGCCAGGTTTCCCTGGGTGGGTTCCATAGCTCACTCACTCCATCTCATTTCCAGAAAAATGGGATTTTCAGCAATCATAGAACAATTCAGATTGGAAAAGACCTCTAAGATCACTAAGTCCAGTTGCTAACTCAGCACTGCCATGAAATGTAAAATTACACTCTGAAAATATTCGGTGACAAGCCCAGAGATGGCATAAAGTGATTCACATGGAGTTATGCAAGTTCCATGTCACTGCCATTATGGATAAGTGGTGGAAAAGCAAAAAAGTTTAATCCCACTGAACGTGTTGGTTGTGTGTTTTGTTTGGCTTCCTGCTGGAAACATTGCTAGGGAGAACTGACGTGTTTTTTCAAGGAATAGTGAAATGATTTGCAAAATGCTGGGGCTGCCTGTGCTTTGTGCATGTTTTTCTCTGTAAGTAGATATTGTGGATCTCTCAGATTAGAAAACTCAAGGTGGTGCTGATAAGTGCAGACGGGTGTTGATAGCAGGCAGTTTTCCAGTTCCCAATTCTTCTGGAAGACTGTTAGGCTTTGGTGCTGAGAAATCTTCTGTCAGCTGCTCCTTCTCTGTTTCCTGAAGCCTGGATTTACTCCTGTCCTCCCTAAACATAGAGTCAATTTTATTGCCTTTGAAAGTAATAGGAAAAAAACCCCATTTTAAATTTAGGAAGAGGCAGGAGTGGAATCTGTGATTATGCAAAACACATAAAAGTTAAGAGCAAATCAACTGCTACCTCCCCCCACCCAAAAAAATTTTAAATAACAAGATTTTAGGCAAAAACAAAACCTCACAAAGAATTGGCTGCACCATTGGCTTGAAGGATTGATGTCATACAAATAAATCCCTATGAGAAGCTGTAAATGTTACTCTGCTCTGCATCAGTTTGTCCTCAGGCGGCCTCTGACAGAAGGAATACTTTTCCTATCACTAAAGTTACCTGGTATGGAAAATTAAAAGCCAAACTAAACTTGAGACCTTTCGCTATTCCTGAAACAAACACTGTAATAATTTACCTTGTCTTTAATATCCTAATACTTGCATTTCAGTTTAAATGCTAATTAGCATCAAAGTACTAATTAATATTGGCATTTTCTACCAAAGAGGCTAAAACATAATGGCTTCTTGCAAGTCAGTGTTGAATTCTATGGAAAACTGAGACTCTGCAGTGGCTGATGATCTTCTGTGACAAAATTAGGTAAAAAAAAAAAATCCATAAAACACTAGCATGCCCATTTTTCTTGTACTAATTCCAAGGAGTTAAATGACAGCCAAAGCACTCTGTTATGCTGTTCTGTTCTGGGATACTTTGAATATGTGCAGTATTGAATTGGTGTTCTGATGCTTTGATAGTTTCAGGTTCATCCTCTGCTGGCTCTGCTCTTATGTGGTTTTTTAAACAGTAGTAAATCACTCCTCAGGACTGTAAAATAAACATTAAGAGGTCAGTTCACGTAAAGTTTGCCCTTTTGGAAATGTTCTTACACAGGTCTGTTACTTTGCTGTATTATAGAATAAGATCCTTAGCTGGCCCCATCATAATCTTGGTTTTAGCATTTTTTGTCCTTCTAGCTTCCTCTGAGACTTTCTTTTTCCTCTAGACAACTAAACAAAATCTTTGGGTCCATAGTGGCATTGCTAAACTTGATACAAATCCACTCTACAGCCAGTTGTGGCATCAAAATTTGCCTGCTATGGCAAATATCTTCAACTTCTGATACACTTGGAGAAATGTCCCGTTCCCAAAGCAGCCCTGGAGCCCGTGACATCTGAGTTTCTGTTTCATAGCTCTGAAAGCCAGCTGACACTGCCCGGAGCAGAATACTGTATGTGGACCTGAAAACTTGTACTTCAACTCTGCTTGTTCCAGGGAAAACTCATTTGTAAGTAATAAAATAATTAATTTCACTTCAGTGTTTCTATTGTCGAAACTACAGAAATCACTGACTGAGTTGGCCTTGCCTATATTTTAGGTTTCCCAATTTCATCCATCTGGGATAGTCCCAGGAGCCTGAGTGTCACAAAAAAGAAAGTTTTTAGCAGTTTCTTGTCCTGATTTCTTAATTTCCTAAATGTTTTCGTTTCTCACTGCCCACAGTTGGGGTTCTGTTTTGTCACTGCGCTGTCTCGGGCGTTTTCCTGGAAATACGAGCCAAGCTGAAATTGTGGGGCTGTTGCTCCTGAAATTTTTCAGTGCAGACCCCTGATTCTCTTTTGATACCCCTATATTTTCTGCTAGTATTAGGACTGTTCATGTTATGTAGAAACACTTGTATTTGCAGGAAATGCATGGAATGCAGAGAAATAACTTTTTTTTTTGTTTTCAGTCATTTCACGCCCAGAGATTTATTTTGACACTGAGTGATTTTGCCCTTTCTTTACATTACCTTGGAAAGATAAGTTGATAAATGATCATTTGGCTTAACCTGCTGGTGGAGCTAGGAGCTGGCAGAGGCTGTCAAGGTATCTCCAGGAGATGGCTGGTGACATTTTGAAGCTGGCACGTGTGGGAGCTGAGTTTCAGAGGGCACAGAGCCCTTTGAGCAGCTGCAACTTTGCTCTTTTAAGCTGCATTTTACTTGCTTGAATAGCTGTGGTTTTGATGAAACCAAGGAAAGCAGTGGTAGAGGGAATTAAATGTAATGACTGTAAAAAGAAATGAAGGAGAAAGGAGACGTCCATGGCCTCAGTGTAACTTTGGCAAGCTGATCTGTTATTTCTCACTGATGGAAAAGTTAAATCCTTTAACTAGTGGTCTTCCACTGAGGACAGGGAGCTGACAAGGCATGAGGGGCTTAGGCCAGCAAGACCACAAAGTACTTGATCTTTGAATGCATGGCTTTTATTGTCAGCAGCAGAGACGACTTGACTTTCATATGTTCCCCCTACGTGTGAGGAAGTGAACATAAATTAATAGCTACAGTAATTTCCTCTGGGTAAATCTGTCTAAATGATCCAAAATACCAGGATGCTGAAAGGCTAATGGCTTCCCTGTCTGACATGGTGAACATCTACAGCTGTTCGTGGAGCCAAAGGCAGGTCTGGGTTCTTGCTGTCTTTCAAAATCAGGTCACAGCACCAATCATGTCTTTCTACACAAAATCCCCTTGATTTCAGTAAAATTTACATGAACTGGATGACAGCCTGATGTACTGATGCTGTATCTGACTTTCTAAATATTACAAGGCTTGGAAATGACTGCTCTGTTTGCCTTCTGAGCGATGTGAGACTAGAGCTGGAGTGTTTTTATCCCCAGCTGTTCAATGTGTCACCGTTTTGCACTTTTATCCATGCAACTGTCTGTAGTCAGATAGTCAAAGTGACAAATTAGCAAATCTGGAGTACTTGCTGCCCAGTAATGCTTACACACACCCAGCCTTGCCCAGCAACAAATAAAACAGATTAGCCATAAAGTTTTAATTGTATACTTAATATATGGCTATTTAAATTAGTGAGTTTACCTACCCCTTTAGTAAGGTGTGTAAGCATGTGTGAGTTCCTCCACCGCCTCAGTGAGAAGGAAAACAGGTTCCTGTGATCTTCCAGCCACAGACAGAACTCTTGCTCAGTGATTTGCTACCAACCACTGTGGCGGGTGTTGTCAAATCAAATGAAGGACAAAAGAAAAATCAAGAGAGAAAAAAAAATATCTGTTTCGTGTCCTTTCTTTTTGCCCTCGGTCTCTGTGACATGGCAGCCATCAGAGAGTATATATTTCATTTTTTAAAATTGATTTTCAGTTTGCAATAGGCTGAGAAGCAATAAAGTCTAAGCTTACCTAACACCTGGTAGCATTAACTACAGTTCAGAAATTTCCAACTAATATAAGAGGGAACATAATTTGGATTTAGCAAGAAGTAGGATTTATGAATTCTTGATTCACTGTGACTAACTTATGCCCTTGGGAAAGTTTTTCCATCTTTATTTTACCAGATCCATATGGAAAATGAACTTGGTACTGAAGGTATTTATGAACTTTGGAAATTCTATGTAAATAAACCCAAGTAGTCAATGATTGGTAAATACATTTAACCTTATAAAAAATATCTGCTCTTGTTTACCAAAGGTTGCTGAGATGTCCCTGAGGTGCTGGTTGGTGAATGCTGAGTAGAAGAGGGTAGTGCTTTGCTTTGTTTACAAATTGGAGATGATATTCCTGCATAATAAAAACTGACTTTAGCAGGGAGCATCTCTTCCCCTTGTTGAGCAGCCTCCTCTTTTGGCAGAGATAAGTTCCATAAAGATCAAGAGCATATTCAGCTTGACAGCAGAGAGCCCTCATGGGTTTGATGAACTCCATTTCTTAACAACAAACTTCAATAAACTCTAATTTTTAAAGACAGTTATATTGTCTTTTTAAAGACAGTTATACTTTGTATAACTCAGGTCTGTCAAAATCTTGTTGTGTAACTTTCAAGCAAACACCAGCCTTAGCAAATGGGTATTTATGGCCGTGAGTGGTTAAATGTGGCATATTCCTGATCCTAGGAGTAAGTTTTAAGACAGAAAACCTTAACATGAAAAGAAGAAATGTTAGTAAATATTCCTATTGGCAGGAAAATGAGAACATCTGCTCAAGTCACTAGTGGTTTTTTGCCTGAGTTAGCAGCAGGGCAGCCTACAGCTAATTAGCTATGGCTTGATAAGAGAACAGGAGTGCAGTGGATAGAAATGTATGTCATCTGAAGTTGCTTGAAATCCCTCTAAAAGCATTAAAACATGACACTTGACTTTCCCTTTCAATTCTTTCCTTGGTATCTTTGGAAATTGCTGTGATGACTGCTTAGCTGTGAGTGCTGACCTCCACTGAAAACTCTGCGCATGAAATGTCCTGATTTGATCTGGTTTCATTAAGGCATTTCAGTAAGCACTTGTCCATTCCTACCCAGAAATTTGCACATGAGCACATGCAAAGCACTGAGCACATCTCCCAAACCCCAATTTAAACACAGATTTTCCCACATATGCTGAGGCAACATTGAGATCAGCCAGAATATGGAATTTGCATTCTTTTAAGCTTTTATTGTGGGTCTGGTCTTGAGAGCAGCAGAGCCAGGCAGAATTTGGGACCACAGGCTCCAAAAACCTCTCCTGCTTTTTTCCTAAAGTCACCTTGTGCAGGGATCTCTCAGATTCAAAAGGGATCTGTCCATTCCAGCACCTTCGAATCTCAGATATCTGCAGTTGGCTTTGGAGTAAAGGTGAGGTAATTGTGGGTGCCAGCATAATTAACCTTGCATGTCTGTTATGTTAATTCCTAAGACAGGCCTGCTAATATGTGGAAACAGGAATAATCTCCAGTGTGTTTCACTCTTTTCCCCAGTTCCCTGCAGTCTAAATCTGTAATTTATATTTTGTGTAAGATGCTTCATTTTGGCATAGCTCCTGTGAGAGTTAAATGCTAAATTCCCTTGAGAACAATATTTTTGAAAATGATACCTATTTTTATAGGCAGAGAAACTCTATGCATTTGAACAAGGTGAGTAACAATTGTTTTCCATTGTATTTCTGACTGACACAGACCTCTGATGAATCTTCTTTGGTCATCTGCACTCACTCAGCTTTGTCTTCAGCCAAAAGTGTGGTAAATGAGGTGCTTCTCTGATTATTTCTGAGTGCATGGATGACTGCTGTCTTCCAGTTTTATTACTGCCCAGATACAGCAAAGAATAGAAGTAAGTTGGGGAGCATTCAGCAAAAGCCATAGGTACCATATTTAAATTCCAGTTTTCCTTTGCTGTGTTCCGTTTTATTGTTCTCATTGATTTCAATTAGTTCAGACAGGAAATCCCATTGATTAGAGGCTTTCAGACGACATGAGCTCTGAGTGAAGCAGAGGCACAGGAGCACAACATCTGCTGCACACAATAGAAGTGAGGAAAAAACTCACTTTATAAAACTGCATTTATAGCTGGAAGGGGCTGTGCTGATGTGGAGGCATGGTTGGGATGGCTGGGCTGCAGCTGCTCTGGCCAGGGCTCAGGAGGGAGCTCCAGGGACGAGGAAGATGAGGAGGAGGAGAAGGAGGAGGAGGAGAGAGGCCCAGCTCTGGATTAAACCACACTCCTCCTCCAGGTCTTCAGATTAAGCAAGATGTCTTTGATACTGATGTGTAAAATTCTCAGGTTGCTTTACACACATTGCAAAGCCAATCCTATTTCTGTGACTTGTTGTCCCTGGAAAAGGAGTGGCAGTGGAGCAACCAAAGCACTGTGGGCACTGGAGAGGCACCAGTGGGCTGGGGGGTCCTGGTGATGTCCAGCAGGATAGGCCAAGCTCTTAAAAGAAACCATTGTGTCACTCTGTCATCGTGCTGCTAACCTGAGGAGGAAATGAATTAACCATGGAAATCAGAAGAGCCAAATTACAAAACCATCAGAAGAAAAAAGAAAGGTACCCAAACTTTCGGAAGAGGAAGTTGAGATGATTTATTCTTTAATTTTTGGTGCATAGTAACAATTTTTGCTTTTATACTAATTTGTAGAAGAGTTATTTTCTTCAACATGAACGAGGTAAGGAGGGGAAGTTAGGGAAGCCTTTCATTCTCTGTTTTGAATAGCAAGAAACTTGCAACGGATGACTCCATGGTATTTTATCTATAATTGAAAAGGAACAGATTTTTAAAAAGTATTTTATCTTGGAAAGCAAGGAACCTAGTAAAAATTGACACAAAGTTTTTTATATTTAAATGCCTTATTAACTTAAAGGGCACAATAATCTTACATCAGGAGACATTCATGTATTTAACACTTCTTCCAGATCTGTGTGTAGCTGATGCTTTTAATGACTTCTATTATTCTTGAAGAACATAAAGAACTGCTGGAGGAATCTATTCACAGACACAGGAAAAAAAAAGTCTGCAATAATTTAACTTTATATAGGTTTAAGCTTAATAAACTGCCTTATTAAGGCCAACTGATAAACTAGGTCTGAATAGAAAGGGGAAAATAATTACTGAAGAAGTATGGAAGCAAAGTACAATAATGGGATAAAGATAACAAAACATCTCTCCTAAAAAGAGCTTAGGAAGTCTGAGAGTATTGAACAGAACATAGAAAAGAATTGGAAATTCAGTGGTGAAGGTCATATGGGCCTTAGGAATGACAAGATTGAGACCTTGTCTTGTAAGCAAAAGCATTTTTCAAAATTATTTGAAAGATTTAATTTGGCCATGGGACTACTTTTTATGGAGTTCAGAAAAGGTACAAAAAATGCTAAATAAAATTCCCAGCTAATTTATACTACTAGGTCTTCTATAAGATCTCAAAAGTTTGGAAACTTATGAAGTGCCAAGGAATATGTAGCTGTTTTTTTTTTTTTAACAAAATATTTAACTTTTTACCTCTTGTACAAGAAATCTGAATTTGGAGTCAGGCATATTATTCTTTTAGTCCTACTTCAGTGTCTTGTCATTCAGCTGCTGCAGGGTCTGTTTGACAGTTTTAAAAATCTTATAATAAGCCGAATGCTGGACTTGCATTTGAAATTACCAGAATGCACTGAAACTAGGTCATTAATCTGAAATAATGAGATGTTAAAAAGTCCTTGAAACTTCCTTTTGCTATGAATAAGAAGCATGGGTTTCATCCCACCTGCCCCTCACAACCTACAAAATTCTCCAGGCTGGTATAATTAATAATCAACTGTACCCATGGAAGGAAGTTCCCTGGAGCTGCACAGTTGTGTAATTCCTATGAAATATGGAGATTTGCTCTTGCTCCACCTCCTTTTTCTGAAGGTTGAAATGTCAGAGACAAAATTTCCTAACACCATGTCCAAACTTTCCAAGTTTTTCAGGGAGTGACTGCTTTGCCCTGGTTTTCTTGGCTTAAGAAGCTCCTGAGGGTCACCCTAATGTTTTTAAAAGGACTAAACCTAAACATCTGGAAACTGAAAATTTATTTAATTATAGATAAAGCTTTGGCAGGAGTTAACAAGGAAAAGTTTTAGACATAACAGTCAAAATTTAGGAGATGTAAATTTGTGCTTCCGGCAGTATTTAGAATGTACTTGAAGGACGCTGAGTTTCTCTTGCATCTCAGGCATGGCAAAGATATGTGCTGTTTATTTTGGTCATACTTTGAGGCTATTCATGTGGAATTTGATGAATTAGATGTCAATAAAAGTATTTTTTATTTCCACTATTGTACACTGGTCACTGGCTACAATATTGAGTTTTGAATTAAAGCATAAAAATTAATGAAAAAATGTGGTTTTGTACGTTCCACCCCCCCCCTTTTTGTTGCTGTTCACTGTTTGCAAGTTTTTAATTGTAAAAGATGCTGTAGATTAAATTTTTTCTCCTTAGCACTGCTGTCCTATTTTCCCTGTGATATCCCCGGGGCATCTAACATGAGTTTAAGTAAGTCCATTTTTTCTCGACTGACAGAGCAAATGTTCAGACGTTTTAAAATTTAAAGAGTAAAATGTAGGCATGGGTAAATTAACTCAGAAGAGGTAAGAAATTCCCATTCAAGCCAAATAGTCTTCTTTTGGTTTGTCTGCTTTTTTAATTCTCCTCAGTTTTGTTTGCTTTTAATTTCCCATAAGGATGTTGCATTTTGAGAACTCGGCATTCCCAATATCCTTCATAATTTCTAAAATCTCCATGTTTCACCAGGGACTTGCAGCCAGAAGGGAGAATGATGTGCGAACTTTGCCAGTGAATGCACCTATGTGCACAGGTCCTCTTGCATGGAAATTATTGCCATTCATGGCTGAATGTTCATTAATATTCATGAGATAACACAGTTGCTCTGTATATATTAAAGAATATTCCCTTTTTCAAGGACATTTATTATTGAAAAAGAGCTACCATAGTACAAAAGTTTGGTAGCTGTACAAAGCAGTTCAAGAAGTCCAAAAGTGAGTTACTGAAGATACTTCTGTGCATTTTCTGTTCTATGCAGTTTGAAATGGCTTATACAGAAAAAAATGTAGCGAGGATCATTGTGTCTATGGGTTGACAACTTCAGGTAGTCTGAAATCCATATTCTTATGTGAAGTAACTTGAGATTTGCTCTAAATGGCATTATTGATTCGATTAAAGTTCGAGTCCTTTGAGGAGGAAAAGAGTCCAAGGTGTTTTGAGGATGACATTTTGCCACGGTCCTAACTTTGTTGCATCCACCAAGTACTCGGACCATGGTTCTCAGTCTCCCAGTCCTTCCAGTGCCTGGGCAGAGACTGCAGCTTGGAATGAGTGTGTGAGCTCCAGCCTGCGCCGTGACAGGCCGCGGAGCTTTTGGGCTGCCTTGCCGAGCGGTGGCTGCCCCTGGAAGCGGGTGCGGGACGGCCGGGAAGATGTGGGGAGACGGCAGCGGCAGCAGCAGCAGCGGCGCAGTCGGAGCGTGCGGGACCAGCCCATCCCTGCCCACAGCTCCAGCCGGGACTGCCGCCGGCTCCACAGCCGTGCTCTCTGCGCCGTCCTCACGCCTGTGTTGAGCCTGGCGCCTTCCATTCCTTGGGAAACCGGCGTGTCGGGAGAAGTTTCTGACGGAGCCGCTCATCCCCAATAGCCGCAGCAGCAGCGGAGCCTCTGGACAGCCGCCCCGTGCCAGGATGCGCGAGCTGCTCCTGCCCAGCTGAGCGGGCTCGGGCCTGTCCCGGGGCAGCAGGATTGAAAAAAACAAACCCCAAGAAATGGAGTGTGGGGGGAGCGGCGCTGGCTGACGGCCGAGCTGGGACAGCGCTCGCCCCTCCAAGGCCGCGCAGGTACCCCCGGCGCTGAGGGGTACGGCCGGGGCGGGGACGCGGCCCTGGGCGGGAGCGGCCGCTGAGGGCGGCGGGCTCACGGGGCGGCCCGGGCGGCGAGGCGGGCGCTGCCAGGGCGAGCCAGGGGGCGGCTCCCCCGACCGGCCCCGGGGAAACGCGGCCGGGCGAGCCGGAGGAGGCGGCGGC